>JAANSO010001709.1:0-15801 GCA_036507315.1 Lepidocyrtus fimetarius | reverse complement strand
CACCTTTCCATCCATCCAGATTCAACAATTTGCGCAAAACTATGAGAAAATATCCCATGAAAGTAGTTTCCATACAGAGAATAAAAATTATAATGACCAAGGCCGTCCAACTCAATAAATTTCGATACCCAGATACGCTCTCTTTCAACTGCATAAATAAAAGTAGAAACTCTCTCGACAATCGTGTCAATTTGGTCCACAACCCCAAATCTGTTGAATTTCCCAAAAGGGCCGTCTTTTTCAGTAACGACATACATTGCAAGAGAAATCACATTTCCCAAGGGCATTTACGCCACCATTTTTTCAAGGCTTTTGTAATCATGAAACTTTATTGAATTATTAAATAACCCCAGGATTTGAGGAAGGGTGAGGTTTAGAAAGCACGATATCATTTCACCTTCTGGATTCCTGCAGTCGCTACCCGTTACAAGTAACATTTTACTCTCAAGCAATTCCCGTAAAGACCCTGGCGTTTCCGGTTGGTTGTCACTTGACAGGGAAGAGAACACATCGGCTCGGTAAGTCTGTCCCAACAGGAGGCATAAAACGGCCCAAGATAGCCACAGGGTTATCAACCGAATGTGTTTCGCCTTCAAAATGGCAACCGCTGTTGGTGGCTGATCAATTAAAATCACGCATAAGGACCAGAGACACGCTTTAAATGAATTCTTTCCCGTAAAAGTAAACATCCGTGCAAGAAGAAAGCTTATAATTGCCAATCCAAACAATTGCTGGAAATGGCTTCTGAAGCCCGTCTACTCTTTGTTTTGCTTGTACAAGCTTGAACAAGGTCGGGATTTACTTGCCTTTTAAAGAAAGCATTTCTTTATGAGCTTGAACTTGTCTACAAAGACCAGAATTTAACTCGTTTCTTTATAAATTTTGCTTACACTACCCAAGAAGGTAAAGAGGAGTGTGAGGACTTTTGGAAAAGTAAAAAATTGGAGGAGTGCATTCCGCTTCCACAGGTTTACTCTCTGGTGGAGTCTCCAATGGAAACTTTGAAAAGGGATTTAATGACCGCCGCCAATGAAGGTCTTTTTAATTTTACCAATAAACTTACCAGCAAATCTTTTAAAAGCATTAATGGAATATCTGCCGAAACTGGAGAAAACGTTGTCTCGTCATGCCAATATGTTTCCTCCTATTTTCGCATTACTTTCCGCAAGTAACGAATTATTTGTAAGCATTTTTTCTCGGAATAATTTACTATTTTTCTCTAAACTTTAAAAGAACTTGGGAAATTCAATTATATTTTCATTTCATTAAAATTCCTCATTGCAAAGATAAACCTTTCCTAGTTAGTTTAAATTCCTTTTTATTCTAATGTCTTTTGTAGAAAAGGTGTAACCTAATACGTGGAACTTCATACCTTTTCTAACTCATGCTTTTATAAAAGTTTTTTTCAACTTTACCAATTATTAGGTTTACTAAAAAATCAATCTTATAGCATTCTATCTTAATCTAACAGCATTGTTTTTTAACAGTTTCAATTAAGTTAAGTTAACCAAAAGAATATATAAAATCTACTTACAATAGATTTTAAGTACAAATTGTTTTTATTGCAAATTTATACAAGTACAAAAATAGTGAAGCGGCAGTAAGTCCTTATACAGCTAATAGCTAAGCAATCGTTAATATATAACGTATATAACTAAAAACTGTTCAACAGGCTAAATATATGTTTTAATGTATTACAAAGAAGAAAGAAAACAAAACAATGTTTACGGAGAGAAATATCCTAAACAATGACAGCATAAAATAATATCTTCTTTGAGAAAACCACTTATTTAATAAAAGGCAGCAACCCTGCTTAGATACTAGCTCGAAATATTTTTGTATATTGTACAATGCTACCCCAAGTAAAACTGCATAAATAAGATTTTAATATTTTTTTTGCAAATTTGCAAAAAATGTTGACATACTCTTTATCTATGGGCCTATGCTGTTTGAAAATATATGCAACTTGCCATATGTTGTCATTTAAAATTTCATAACGGTCCCTTCTGATGGCGTAACCGTTTATCTAATATTTCTGATACACTATACAGCTTATTTTTAAACCGATATCATCCACCCTGCCAAATTTCATTGCAATCTATCTCAGAATTGTTCATTTCTCTCGGGAACAGACAGACGGACAGACGCACAGGCAATCATAGTAAAACCACGACTTGCTCTTTGAGCTGGTAATAAAATTAATTGAAATGGGCCGAACAATGTATAAATTCTACTTGATCTAGTTTTTTAAATTATTTAGAATACCCGGCGCATATCAGTTGTGCAACTTACATAGAGACGGACACACATCGTTTATTAAAAAATTTCCAAAATAAATTGTGAAATGCAATATTCATTTGATATCAAAATTTGTTTTCCAGCAACCCAGTTTAAAATTTATTCAATTTAGAAAAAAGTTTGAATATTCAAATATGGAGCATTTAAAATACACTTTTAAGTTAAAATTTCCCCAGTTATTAATTTTATCATTTATTATTTTCCCAAGGGTTTGTTTATCTTCTAATGCAACTTATTTGACTCTATTAAACAGCCAAGTAGTGAGAGAATATTACAAAGAGGTTTTTAAAATATGGGGTGAAATTCCTCTGAATCAATCAACACCTTTGCCGACCAACATAATCAGCAACTCCAAAACTCGTACCTGTCTGGCGATTGTAACAAATCCTGCCGGAGTAGATATCACTTACACATTAAAAGACTCAATTTCAGTTGAATTTCCATTGCCCATTATAATCCGCCGGGTAGTTCCTGTTCTTCTAGGACAACATAATTCAAAACATGTATTCCTATACACATTGGCGGAGGCACAACGAAAAAACACACTCAATTTGAGTTTTTCTGAATGTGATGCACAAAGAAATGCACACCTTAAATTTAGAAAACCATCTTTGATCAATTGCGGGTTGATTGATCGATTTAATTTTGCCTCTCGTTCCAAGCCTTGGAATTGTGAAATAGAGTTTCACTTGTTTCCGTTTTTTGACGCTGACGTCACTCCAGGTAGGTTTCGTAATGACCTAGGTAGTTCTAAAATTGTAGATTTGTCTATTTTGTACTCTATTCCTGCAAGCCAAAGTTGGCGTTACAGCCTTAATTCAAATATATCAAAACCATTTCGGGTAACTCTACCAAGTAGTAGGCCAACAGCTGTTGTGTTCATTGCACAATTTGCAATTCAAAATAATCACCCTTCAAAGCTACAAAGTCAAGCAATTACAAAATGGGCAAGTGAATATTTATACGGCAATTATATTACTAATTCAAAATATACTCGAAACATAGTTTATTTTATTGTTGATTTAAGCCATCTCAAAAAAAATTCTAACTCATTCAGTGACAAAATATTTAAGCTTTTCTTTTTAATTTGTAAAAGTCCCCCTGATATCTTCTCTTACTCGTTGATTGTTTACAAAACAACGCATATGAACAGGAATGACAGAGAGTTGGAAATAGCAAACCCAATCTCAAAAAAGCTTGGGGAACAATCATGCATTTCCGTAGTAAATACATTTTCCCAAAGATGCATAGATGAGACTCAATTTTTCGGAAAAACAGTAAATTTAAACAAGTACAACGTTTTGGACGCCAAAAAATTTGCAATAGCTATTGTTTGGAATTCCCTGTGGAAAAACTACACTTTCTTTTATGATGGGAAGGAAGCTTGCCCTAAAGCTTTTGGATCAACGAATAAACATGATATTCCTACCTGGATATTTGAAATGATAGCTCCAGGATGGAATTTGCATTGGACAAAAACAAACCCGATTTTCTATCCGTTAACAGTCGCAAAGAACGTGCACTCGTATCAGGTGTTCACCTGTGGATTCCGAGCAAGACAAGGATATCTCTTCAACCAGTTGCTTAATTCTTACGACAAATACGTTTGGACGTTTCTCGCTGCGACTCTGCTTTTACTGGCTGCGGTTTGGCATCATTTATTGGATCCTGAAAATAAAATCGGAACTACACTGGATAAGCTACTTTATCTTGTGAATGCTCTCCTAGATCAAGGTCCATTTCTTGAAAAGTACCTTTCCAAAACGTGTATCAAAAACAGGATTGTCTTTGGCTTATTCCTCCTCATGTCAGTTATTCTTAGCAATGCTTATCAAAACGACAACGTTTACAATTTAATCTTACCAAGAAAGATCTCGCGATATTCAAACCTCAAAGAAATTGTAGAGGACAATGTAAATTTGTACGTCAGAGTAGATTATGTTCGCAAGGTTTGCGCAGAATATTTCGACATACTTTACTCTTCAAAAAACGTTTTGAAAATGGATTTTGCTTATTTAGAGCAACAACAACGGATTGTTGGTAAACTCACAGGGGAAGATAACCAATTGGACTCTTGCATTGATATTGTATCAGAGATGTATTATTATTATATATATGAACCTCACCTGGAAAACAATTTTCTTGCATTGGATAATGCCGACGAGAATGTAAACATGACCAAATTGCTTTACAAGCATGGCAAGCTGCCATGGATACGGGAAATTGCAACAAAAAGGTTTTTAAAAAATCTCCAAGGAGCAATCCAACAAAATAAAGAAATTTGCAGCGGAAAATTTGCTTCTAAAATTGAACAGACCAAGTGTATGAATTACGTAAACAAGACCTCTTTTCAAATTTGGTACAAAAAAGAAGAGGAAAATTATTTCAAGGAAGCATTCAAAAACTGCAATAAAACACCCATTGCCGTTCTCCTTACCTCTCTTGAGGCAAAACACAATGCAAGAGTTTACTCTAGCAACGGCGGATCTGTTGTAAACCAACGGTATTTTACATCTAATAGCCTACTTTATATAACTGGTTTACTACCGCCGCAGATATTCAAACGGCTGGGGTCATTGAAAGAGTCCGGAATCCACACGTGGTGGTATTCCTGGGCTGAGTTCCTTTATGATCTTCAACAAAAGCATTTAAGTAGCTTAGAAGAGCAAGTCAAACACATTGGAAAGGAAATGGATGAAAATAAAGCAAATGAGAATAAAAGGCAGCAAGCCTGCTTAGACACTTGCTCGAAGTTTGCAAAAAACAAAATTATATGCAAATTTTCACTTTCTTCTGTTAAATTCTGTTAATAATCCAATACATCATTACAACTTAATTTTTTGTGATTATGGATTTTTTTGCAAAAACCGTTTGCAAATTTGCAAAAATATTTGCATATTTTTTGTCTGCTAGTTGTTACCGTTCGAATGATATGCTACATGCCATAGGTTGTAATTTGTAATTTTATAACGGTCACTTCCCCTGTTGTAACCGTTTGGTCAATGACGTTAAAAACCTTTTAGTTTGAGCCACAAAGTTTATCTGTTGCGCTGTAATAAGTTTTACTGCAATTGCTTGAACAATCTTTAGGTTAGAAAGGCTTTAATGCATAAAGTTCAATGCAAATTGTCATAGCAGTGCAAACTTTCGTTCGTAACGGCCAAACCGTTAAAGATCAAATGCTGAAAAACTATACAGTTCTGTCCGAGGGTTCAGTCTACATATCTGCCAAATTTAGTTAAAATCTATCTAGGCGTTTTTGACTTTTCGTGACAACGGACGGACGGACGGACGGACGGACGGACAGACAGACAGACTAACATATCGATCTTATAACTTACTCTTCGAGCAAGTAATAATTCAATAGATTCAAAAGTTTCGGCTGCATCTTTAAGCGGAAATATTATGATTATATTTTTATTGTTGATTTGCGGGCTGATTATATCCAGTATAGTTTTTATTGTGGAAAATCGACACATGCTTTTCAAAATTATATTGTTCCTTCTAGAGTTTACTAGAATTCAATTGGTTTTTATAATTTTTCATGTAATCAAATTTTCAAAAAGGATCTTCAGCAATTTTCTTTAGTACATCATGCCGGCGAGAATGAATATATTAAAATAATAGAATATTTTGTAGATGTTCCTATATGTTCTGTGTTTACTTTATTCAATTTGTTGCACATTCGTAAAAAATAAAAAATACAGAGTAGAAAAAGTCAACAATTTTCATTTAACTAAATTATTAGCTAAGTCAGACTGTCGCCTTTTACTTTTATTTTGTGTTATGACATTGTAATTGTAAATATAATTGTTAATAATACCACAATTAGATAAATGGAGTATCACTAATATTTTGTGAATAAATAAAACAATAAAAGTACATTTTATTTTCAATAGAGGCAATATTATTATAACTATTAGCGGAAGTAATATTTTTTGCAAGACCAAATATTTATCCGCCCCTAATGACAATGCTCGAGGCATTTTCAAAGTTATCCAATGCTCTTAATGGGAGGATTGTTGATGAGAAATTTTTAAAACTTGTTGTAGAGAGGTGCGCAAAAGAAAAAGTTTTCATAAGATCGTGACTTAAAGCAAGCTTTTCTTTATGAACCCCTGCTTGACTACCAAGACCAGAATTTAACTCGTTTCTATATCAATTTTGCTCGCACTACTTACACAGGGCAAGAGGAATGTGAGGACTTTTAGAAAAGTAAAAAATTGGAGGAGTGCATTCCACTTCCACAGGCTTACTCTCAGATGGAGTCTCCTACCAAAACGTCAAAAAAAGATTTGAATACTGTTTTCAACAAGTCTTTTTAATTTACTGCAAATAATTTAAGGAGAGTTATGGCAGTTTTTAATCTTAAATATTATTTTATTGGTTTGTTCCATTTCTAAATTAAATTTACTTTAATAACTGAAAATACAATTTCGGAAATAAGAACAACACAAGTTATCAATAAACTTACAAATAAATATTTTAAAAACATTAATTGAATATCTGCCGAAACAGGCGAAAACGTTTTTTCCGTCATGCCATAATTTTTTCTACTTTTCTTCTCGCAATCCTTATAATCCAAATAATTATTCTTCAAATCAACTATTTTCTGATTTCCTGTTTGGAGTACTTGGCTCTTTCGAAAACAATACAAAAATAAATTATCGCAATCCAAACATCACCACAACTTCCCCAACTCCATCGTTCGTTTATGGAGTCTACTGTCGAAACGTTAAAAAGGGATTTAAATACTGCAGCCAGCAAAGGTCTTTTTAATTTACTGTAAATAATACAAGTAGAGTTCTCTGCAGTTTTAAATTTTAAATATTATTTTATTGGTTAGTTTTATTCCAAAATTAAATTTAGTTTTCCAATTGAAAACACAATTTCAGTAATAAGAACTGCACAAGTTATCAATAAACTTACAAATAAATATTTTAAAAGCATTAATTGAATATCTGCTGAAACAGGAGAAAACATTTTTTCCGTCATGCCATAATTTTTTCTACTTTTCTTCTCGCAATCCTTACCGCAATTAACAAATTTATTTTTAATCATTTCCTCCCTTAATATATTACTTTTTACCTCCAAACCAAGAAAGAACTTTGAAAAATCTATCATTAATTTCATCTCTTTGGAATCCCTCATCGCAAAAGCAAACTTCTTTCCACCTTTCCATCCATCCAGATTCAACAATTTGCGCAAAACTATGAGAAAATATCCCATGAAAGTAGTTTCCATACAGAGAATAAAAATTATAATGACCAAAGCCATCCAACTCGATAACTTTTGAAACCCAAACGCTTTTTTGATCAACTGCAAATACAAACGTAGAAACTCTTTCAACAATCGTATCAATCTGGTCAACAACGCCGACCCTGTTAGCCTTCCCGAAAAGGTTGCCATTTCCATAAAATACTTGCATTGCTAGAGAAATTGCATTTCCTAAAGGCATCCACGTCACCATTTTTTCAAAGCTTTTGTAATCGTGAAACCTCATTGAATTATTATATAACCCCAGGATTTGAGGAAGGGAAAGGTTTAGAAAGCAGGATATCATTTCACCTTCTGGATTCCTGCAGTCGCTACCCGTTACAAGTAACATTTTACTCTCAAGCAGTTCCCGTAAGGACTCAGGAGTTTCCGGTTGATTATCACTAGAAAGAGAGGAGAACACTTCGGCTCGGTAAGTCTGTCCCAGCAGAAGGCATAAAACGGCCCAAGATAACCACAGGGTTATCAACCGAATACCTTTCGCCTTCAAAATGGAAACCGCTGTTGGTGCCTGATCAATTAGAATCACGCATAACGACCACCAACAAGATTTAAATGAATTCTTTCCTGTAAAAGTAAACAGCCGTGCAAGAAGAAAACTTATAATTCCCAGGATTATCCAAACAATTGTTGGAAATGGCTTCAAAAGGCCGTCTACTCTTTGTTTTGCTTGGAATTTTAAATAATCCCGGACGATTACAACAAAGCCGTATTTTTGATGTACAATTCCAAACGATAAAACCTTGACTTTCCAGTGGGGAGATCCTACAAGTTTGAAATAGAGCTTTGAGATGAATTTACTCCCTGCTGGGGACACAGCTTGGCCAGGATGGTATTCAAATGTAAAATTGTGCTTCTTTGCAATTAATAAAACCGGGCAGATTAGATCGTATTGGGTTTTCCCTTCATATTTAAATTTTCCATAAGCTTTACATGGATCCTCATTGTCCAAGAGCCAACTCGAAGCTATTTTCCCTCCGGACATGTCTCCATGCAAAAGCTGCCACTTCTTGTGAATATATTTAGGAGTGGATTGTTCATTTGTTTCAACTAAGAAAACTCTGTGACCTTTGCAAATGTGTGGGCAGAAGAAATAAAGTTTATTGCAGGAAGAAAAAAGAAAAACTAAATTCGGGTTTTGAATACTGTGAGAAGCTGTAGAAAGTTTAGAATATTCTGAAAATTCTATATCTAAAAACAAGATGAACTGAGGCAGCAAAGAATAGTCATTTTTGAATACTTTCCAATGAAAAAATTCAATTTCATTATCGCTTAAGACAAGTTTAACTGTGCAAAATGAAAACCTTGTTATTCCAGGGAATGATTTACTATTGTAGACCCAATTTTTAACGACTATACTCCAATTAGCGATTTTATAAGAAACAGGAGAAAAGTCTTTCTGGGAAACAAATACGTTTAAAAATGAAAGTAACTTGTTCTCATGTATTGCAAGGACTTCTGTGTGGTTAAAATAAAATTGATGAACAAATGTGCAACCTTTAAACACTTTTGGTAATTGAAAATTAAATTGTTGTGGAGCTTGTGGATTGATATGGGAAGCATAAACGGGAAAACAAAACGCTAAGAAAATGAAAACCTTAACTGAAAGCAATTTCATATTTTTATTTTTTTAAATCTGTTATCCGGGAGACCTACAAATTTGTACTTCCAAACATGAAACGTGATGAAGGTTAACTAGCCAAACTCCGTTAGAAATTATCATAAAATTTACAATTAAAATATTCAATTAATTTTAAAAAGCACTTTATTTGACACAAACATGACATAGAATTGACAGTTCGTAAAAACTGAACAATGACAAAGCATCGTTGAAGTAAAATCATTTAACAGTGAAATATCAATTCTTAGCTTTGTTGCCCTCTTCTACTAATCAATCATATTTACAATCATCATAATTTTGAGTGAAAACCGAAGCTTAATTATAAAACTTTTGCTCTCAAGTGACAATTAAAGATGTGAATCAGCTTCAGTAAACACCTAATGGCAAAACTTTCAGTCCAAATTTTAAAAAAATACCTCAATAAAAAGTATTGATTAAAGTCTGGCGTTTCTCCTTTTTGTAGCTAAAACCTGCTTTATATTTAAAACCCACGTGGATATATTTAATTGTAAAAAATGAAACTCATAGTACTGAAGTAGGACATCCTCTATTTTCATAAACTAGGCAATTTAAACAAGATAATAATACTTAGGAAGTTCCTTTTCACTACCAGTTTTACAAAAGGAATTTGCGTCAGAATTTTTGCCATACAGTTAGTTAAATGCTATGCTAACTATTTAATAGAAGAATAGTAAAACCAAACAGTCAAAAAATAAAACATCAATGGAAACTTTAAATACCGTCTTCACTTTAACACAATCATTTTATTCTATAAAAACATGATATGAAAAGCACTAAAACAATGCATCAAGTGCATTTCATAAAGTTAAATGATTTTAAAATATCTTACTGGTTGTATAGCTAACAATGACACACAAATCGTTCACAAAAAATGCCATTCACTAAACAACTAGCAAAAGAAATACATTCACTTTAATTTTTCTTTTTAAAATACAATTATTAAACAAAAGTGTAGATTATCAGCAAAAAAAGTTTTAAAACTACGTTTACATATTTATCTTCCCAAAATCCTAATTTTAATTATCTACAAAACGTCATATTCGAATACAGAATATTTCACATCATTTAACAGCCAAATCATCATATTATAGTGAGACTGAGAAAGGACTGACTCTGTAGCCTTAATGATCTGATAATATTATATACATGAGTACGTACCTGACAATTTTTATTTATACAATTTATACAATTTTATTTTATAAATCTTCAGGCAAAAGCTTCCAAAAAATTGTCAAAATATAAGTTACAATTGCTTTAAAAGGTACCAATACCGCATTAACCGGTTTGAAACATGTTTTATTTTAAATCCAAGAAATCTTGATTTTTGAAGTAATTTACTTTTTGTTTTTCTAGTTTTACAACAAACAACAGTTTTTAAAAAGTAGAATTTCAAAAGCAATCCCGTTGTGTGAGATTTACTTGACAGCATTTCATAAACAAAGCAGGGAAAAGCAAAAGCTAAGGAGCAAAGCCAAAAGAGAAAAATAAAATTTAAAACTTCATCCGGAACAGGAGAAAGGGATTCTGCCGTCATTCCGTAATTTTTCAAAGGTTTTTTACAAATGCCAAGACAATTAATAATCCTGTTTTTAACTTGCCCTTCGTCTTCGACTGTGCTTTTGTTCAGTTTTTTCAGCGCATTCAGAATAAAATCCCTTGCCCCCTCAAAATTAAAATGCGGCAATTGAAACTTTCTCCACCTTTCAAACAAGCCAGATTCTAAAATTTGCGCAGAACTTGAATGTATTACTTCAGCAAAGTAATTTCTAGAAATGGCCGAATAAAGCGTTTTTGTCAATTCCGGAACAATAACAGGGTTAGAGACGAACCAATCCTTTTTAAACATTTGGAACCCTTCGGAAACGCTGGTCACTGCTTGTTCCAGTTCAATATAAGCAAACTGATTCGGTAAATGAATTGGCTCATCCATTCTCGTCCCATTGTTTAAAAACCTTACTTTTTTGAGCTGTTCTTCAACTGCGTTGTAAAC
This sequence comes from Lepidocyrtus fimetarius, assembly GCA_036507315.1. NCBI lineage: Eukaryota > Metazoa > Arthropoda > Collembola > Entomobryomorpha > Entomobryidae > Lepidocyrtus > Lepidocyrtus fimetarius. Next base: position 4,594 of record JAANSO010001709.1, on the reverse strand, counting down.
AAAAAGGAGCTTTACCATAAAATAATGAGGTTCTAAATTTCCTGGAAGATTAATTAACTCATTTTTATTCTTCAGAGCTTCCAATTTTTCTATTTTCAATTTTAATTTAGAACTTGGCCTGCCAAAATAATTGTTTTTAACAGATCGCAAATTATTTAAAAGTTCAGGCAAGTAAAAATCCTGTAAGCAATTCGTCCCCAAATCATCAGCGCTTCCTCCAGGATAGCACCTATGCAAAATATAACTGCTCGTCAATGTAGTAACCGTCAGCATTCCATTTCCGGCCAATTCTTCTAAAGAAGAAGGAACATTTGGTTGGGGCGTGAAGCTTATCGCTGAGAAAAGATCTGCCTGATAACCTTGAGATGTGAGGAGTACCACAAGATTCCAAGCAAACCAGACGCCCATCACTCCAAAACTGTTCATGTTTTTCACCGCAGAGATTTCCGGAGCTTGTGCCAATAAAAGACTTGTTAACCCGAACCAGGCTTCCTTTAAAATTGAATAAATCCTTCGTACCAATACTCTTCTTTCCTGCCTATCTTTCAGAACATTTCCTGAATGGATTTCATATAAAACGAATAAACCGGAAGTGAGTAAAATTGCAAGTGAAAGCAAAACCCAAACATCCCAACTAAATGGTTTTACGAGTCCGGCCAATCTGTAAGAAACCACCGCCGTAGAATAGTCTTTTACCACGACACTGAACATTATCCTGTCCGTGATTGTAAGACTTGACAGAATGAAAGTAGAAAAGTAATTTGTGACAACCAGGTCAAATGAAAGATTATCAGTGACCCAAATTCCATCCGGAAAATCACGCAGGTCATATCTCACTGTTAAATTATGTTTTTGAAGCGTCATTAAAAACGAACACGTTTGTGGATCGACCCATTCTTTTAGCCTTTCTTGAATGAATATTTCACATATTTCACTGGAATCCGTGAAAAAGTAGTTACTCGCTGCTCTCTCAAAAAAAACTTGCACCCAAAATCCATCCATGTCTCTGTTCATTTGCTTCCACAAAAATCTTAAATCACTTACCAACAGATCTGGTGTCACTCTCAGCTTTTTAATTTTACAAGGTGATGGACAAAAAAGAAAGGAAACATTAGGGTAAAACGTCACAACTGGGATGGCCCCGGTGGAGAAAAAAGCTTTGAAAAAATGCCTCTCAGAGTAACTCACTCGCTTCAACGCCGAATCAGAAAATAACCAAATAAAGTCAACCGAATTCCAAAAAATTGAAAAGTTACTTTGAAAAGCATTAGTTAAGTTTAAACTGGGAACGGAAACACTATTTTCAATTTGTGCGACAGTGGAAGAAGCAACGAGAAGAACCCTGCAGAACGTAAATTTATAATAAACTTTATAATTTAATTTAATGTCACTTCCAAAATTACTAGGTTGTCCAATTTGAGCCGTAATTTCGCCATTTTTGTAAAAATCTAAAATAAAACTAGGCCAAGAATGTAGAAGAGTATTTGAATGAGAATAGTAATTTAAAGAACAATTTTTGAAAATATTTTTCATTCTATGTAAATGTTCATTTCCATGTTTTTCTATCGGCGTACTGATCTTTTCGCTCTCGCTTTCGCAATATTGCACACAGCCATGCTCTCCAGGTTTGCAAGTGATTCCAATACATTCAGAGATGACAGAACAATTTGGTGAAATATTAACAGTGCAAGTATCGGAAGTATAGCACCATTTGGTTCTGCTTCCTTTGCAATACCTCCAACACCTTCCAAAAGAAGATCCTGGTTCTGGACTGCATCCCGAGCTTTCCACTAGATCCTTTCCTGGTACCGGACTCCTAAGCGGAATAAAACCTATGTCGAAAAACATAAGATTAAAACTTTGTTGATTCTTATTCGTTATCCTCATTTTGTTAATTTTAATTACATTTTTCAACACAATTATCAGAAGCTTCTTTGCAGCTGTTGCCGTTACAAGAAATTTCTTTGGAGCATTGGTGTTCTCTTTTTTTGGTGCAGTTGTTGGAGGTGTAGCACCATTTCCCGGAGTTTCCTTCGCAGTAGCGCCAACACATTCCTTGCTTGCTCAATGTGCTGCATCCGGTGGAAAAGGGCTGTGAAATATTGTTAGGCCAACTCCCCAGAGATTTGAAAAGGGCAAGTAAAACAATAAAAACTTTGATCCAAGAAAATTCTGTGAGTTGTAGCATTTCAATGATATGTAAAATTTTGGTGAAAATAGAACTTTTTGAAAAAGAAACCTTTTATGCTTTTAAAAATTGCAAAGGTATTTGAAAAATTGGTAAACGGTTTTTGATTGTTTAACTCGGAATGTAGGCTATTTGTGCTTTCCCTTGATTTGTGCGGACGGTACCGAAAGAGTTCGCAAACCAGTTGCTTTTAAAACGATAATTTTAGTCCTATTTACATGCTACGTGTTGATAAACAATGTTTAAAAATTAGCATACTCCACAAGCCCAAATGGGCGTTTGCTATAAATCCAGATATTTTTTATAACTTTCTCTGAAAAGAGGTACGTACCTTGATATATGAGAAAAACTTTTTAAAACTACCTGGAGCCCCAATCCAAATCAATAAAGACTTTTCTATGGAAAATTTATTTCTATTTTCACTCTTAGATTTTTATTACAACTCGATTATTGTTGATCCCATCTAAATCGCTTGTCATAAATATATTAAATTGAAAATATTTTAAGTTTATTGAAAAATAATCGATTTCCACAAACAAGAACTGTTTTATTTTTACGCAATCGAAAAACTAAGAATGTCCACAGGGTTTTTAACAAAAGGTGATGGACTAGAAATCACAGCAAAATTAAAGATATTTGAAATTTACCTGGAAATTTATTAAAAATATATGTGTGTGGCCATAACAACCACAATTAGGCTTTGAAATATGGGCAATGCCTAATTGGTAGCCAATAAAAAACCCAAATGGATTCCATTTAAAACCCAAAACGGTACCATTTAGGCATTGGTCAATTTTCATTTTAAAATTTGGTATCTTTCCTATTTCAAAAATTTTTATGCATTTTAAGTTGGAAATGTACTTCTTTTGACTGCGCAAAAAATCCAATTGACATTGTATAAATTTTGCAAGTTAGGAATAGAATCCCGACGCGAGAGTCGGGCCCCGGTTCTCTTAAGTGTATAAAGCAGAAGGCAAAAATTAATTATTTAAACAAAGGTTTTCTCTAAAATCAGAAATTTATTTTATTAATTATAAATAAATTCAACATTATAATTATATTTATACCATTTAATGAAATGCATTAGATTAAAATTTCAACAATTTTATTTTTAAATCAAAACAACCGTAGCAATGCAATTAACTCCAAAATCCAACAAGCTCAGAGTAGTAGTATTCTTGTAGAGCTTAATCGGTCCAAAACTGTACCCAATTGGGGAGCAACTCTTCAACTCCTTTCTCTTCAAAGCACTTCCGCCAATACTTTCCCTCCACTTCCTCCCACTTCGAAACTCCTCCCCGTTTAAATTCGGAATAACCACTAAACTCCCCAAAACAAACCAAATCACAACTTGTCCCGGGTAAACCAATGAGATTGATAAATACAAAAGAAAAGGAATCTTTCCGTATAAAGTTGTCATCACGAAGCCGCTAACAGTGCCCATTATTCCACCCATTGAGAGGGCAACAGTAATCGTCAAATCGCACACTTGATTTGCCAACCGTGTTAAAATCTGCGCTATGCGAAATAACCTCAAAGTTGGCCAAAATTCTCCCCGGGCATTTGAATTTACCCCAGCCCAACCCGGGAATTTCAATTTTGAAGTGACTTTTTGATTCAACAGACCAAATCGTACCCCCATCAGTCCCAGATACACCGTGGCAATTGTAACGTAGCAAGTTCCAAATCCAATTACCGGAACAGATACAATTTTCAAGCAAATTTTTGCAAACTCATTTGAATATTCTACATATTCTAAAATTTCTAAAATAAGTAACTGAATTGGATCAAGAGGAAAATAAAAATCTATTGAAGCGATTATCACACTCATGGAAAGTATCACGTAGCAAATAGCAAAGCAGAATCCTTTAAGTAAGATTTTTTCTGTTGAACTATTTGGGGCCGAATTTGGATAATATATTTTATTATAGATTTTCAAAAGTTGAGGCAATCCAAATGTCCTTCAATACTTGAGTAAATAAAACTAAATTTTTATTTATGGAACACGAACTTTTTAGTTTGAAGTGAAAACACAAACTGAGAGTTTCTTTATAGCAAAACAAAACATTTTAACATGTCCAAACAATATTGAATTGATTATATGATTTCAAAAAATGTCTATACTACGTTTTTGCTTTTATTGTCATAATAATTTAAATGAACATGTCCTGTTTATGCTTTGTTATTATAGTGGATATGGGCTTTAAATTAAAAAATTATTAATACAAAAAGTAATAAGACTCAAAATGTTTAGAAAATCAAATAAAAGGCCGCAAGCCAGCGTAGATACTAGCTTGAAAATTTTCAATTTTTTGAAAATCTTTACCATTTAAAGGCTTTCATCTATTTAAACCTGTACTGAGAGCTGTAAGATAATTTACGACTGAAAAATTCGATTTTTGCAAA
>JAANSO010001708.1:0-15807 GCA_036507315.1 Lepidocyrtus fimetarius | reverse complement strand
AAAGCAAGCTTTAAAATACATGTAAAAAGCACGGCTTCTGTTTTACCTCGTTTTTTGGTTATATTTTGTGGCTCCACGAGCCAAAGTTAGTTCCCTGTTTTACTCACTTGATAGTTGGGCTCGTACGAGCTTGAACATGTTTTGTCCTTTACCGTAAAGCTAGTTAAGTCAAATTTAATTGTTGTTGGTTTAGTAGGAGTTTATTAATCCGCTAATCAGTAGTTAAATGTTTGTTGTTACATAAAAAGTACGGTTTAGAATAAAGTAACAATTTTAGAGTTTTAAACCAATCAACAAGTTTGTAACTGCGCATTTAATTAATCATTGTGCTACCGCCTTCACCTTATCATAATCACGGTTCAATCCACTCTTCTGATTATTCTGTTGCAGTAGGTTATCATCGGAGCTGTGCATAAGTTTGGCTAAAAGCCCTGCCCCTGCCCCTTCGAATTGATCACCTACACATTTTTGTTGGAGCAAATTGGCTTCCAACATTTTGGCAATCCACAGTTAGGATTGCATGAGGGCTAAAAAGTTCCCTCACAGTGCTGAATTTGTGCAAACGTTTCATAGATAGATCAAGTATAAAACTTTTATTGTTGCGACAAATGTGATATAAATGAAGCTTTCAAAAGCTTTCATTTGTTTAATTTCTACAACATATCTTTTCAAAATGTGGCGAACGTATATTCTCAAAACTAGTAATTTGTCGCCTAATCAGGAAATGGGACAGTTTAAATTTCAAAAGTCAGGAAAGTAAGACAACTCACTATCAAATTTTGACAGGAAAAAGCCATTTTCTGACTTTTGAAATTTATTTTGTTCCCTTTTCATAAGCAAGCGGCGAATTATTATTTATATGACTTTGTAGCTTGGAGCTTTTATAAATTATTTATGATTAAATACGAAAAAATAGAACATGCCAAATAGCGTTGACTGAATTGTTGGAAAGGCGGCTTATAAATTGCACAAATGTCCAGCACTCGAACACGAGCCAGCCAAAACCGTAATTTTACATTTTTGCAAATAAAATTAAATTCTGGTGGTGGTGTGGATATCTCTTTGTGCCAAAAATATTTCTAAATTAATTGGTGCTGGCACTAAAATACAATAAAATGGTGCTGGCTGAAAATATTCGATGGCTTTTGCTTCATTACAAAACCGTAGATTTTTATTCATTTCACAATGCCCCTATTTCAATGCAAGCAGATACAAAAGTTGGCTTACTAGTTAGGAAAAAACCTGCAGAATTTCAAACCCGGTATAAAATCTTGTCCTATTTGCATTCCTTTTACTTTCTAATTATTCTCATTCAGTTTTATTTAACCTATGAAAGGTTGCTGAAAATTCGGTTTTTATTGGAATGCTTGACGACAGTCATTGCGGGAGCTACAACTTGCATTGTGCACACTTTCCGGGGGAAGTCTTCTGAGATTGTGCAATTTCTAAATGGCCTTTGCAAAACGTTAAATTCCCGGAAAATTTCAAAAAATGAGAAAGAAGCTTTGAAATTGAAGTGGAGCATTCTGGAAATAATTGATATTTACTTTGTGAGGATGTTTTGGCTGACTGGAATGGTTTTTGAAGTGGTGCTGGTGTTTGGAATTCATTGGGGATATCACTGCGGACCGACGGTGGTGGCTTATTGGATGCTTCCTGAATGTAATGGAGGAGATATGGGAATAATTGGCGGGAGTTTAAGGTTTGTGATATTTTTTGCTAATTACTGGATGCTCTGCGTGGGAGGATCTGTGCCGATTTTTATAATTGCAGGGATTCAAATACTTGGAATACTCTCCCTCAAAGAAATTCTCCTTATATTCTGGCTGGAAGTCCAGACCGGGAGATTTAAAACTGTTTGGAATATGATTGGGGCATTTAGAAACATCCAGGTTTTATCAGTTTTGGTTACGGAAATCCTGCAAAATTTTAACACCGTTGCGATTACAACAGCAATTGCGTTTCAATGCTTGAGCTTAACTTTTTTAATTAAAATGGAGTGGAATTTGAAAACTTGGCCACTGATTTTAATTTTTGTGGATTCTGTAATCACGATGCTGACGGTTTTATTCATCTGTTTTGGGGGGATGGCAAAGGTGTTTTATGAGTCTAAGGTTTTACAAGGGGAGATGAAAAGGCATGTCGGAAATATTCGACCTTTTAGGATGGTCATGGAAGGTCAAAATGTTGAATTCGTAAGAGAAAGGAAAATATTTAGGAGGTTTTTGAAGTCTAGTGGAACAATTAAAATTAAATTCGGGGGAATTAACTTTATTGAAGAGATAACCCCGTTGCGTTGCGTGGATTTTGCTAATGCAATGACTATGCAATTACTATTGCTTACTTAATTAGTAGTTAAATCGATAAATATCTAGATAAGCTCTAATTTAATAATTATCGTCGTAGTCATATTTTGTTGAAACATTTTCTGTAATTTAATAATTTTACTTAACTTTAACATTTGAACTCATTTCATGAAGATTAAACACAGCGAAGCAATACTACTCGCAATAAAATCCATTATAGTCAAACAAGTCTTTCTTTTATACGGTTTAAACGGCCCAAAATAATACCCAATTGATCTACAAGCGCGTAACCTAAACCGCTCCGATTTCCTTCCAGAGTTTGCCTTCCAGTACAGCTTAAACTCCTCTCCGTTTTTATTCGGAATGCTCGCACAAGGTCACCATCAAGTGATTTATAATTAAAACATTTAGAAAAATCGAAAGGACGCAAATATACACAATATTTGGTAGTTTTCCTATTAAAGTAATTGCCAAAGTTCCAGAGACAATGCATATTAAATTCCCAATGTAGATTAAAGAAATGACTAATAAATAGGTTGTTTCCATTGCGATTGTTAACATAATTTGGATATGTCGATAGAGACGATATACTTCCGTGAATTTTAAAAAGGATTTTTCTTTGAATTGGTCCAGGGCCTGAGCTTAACGTTTTTAGTCAAAATGGAGTTGGAATTTGAAAACTTGGCCACTGATTTTAATTTTTGTAGATTCTGTAATTACGATGCTGACGGTTTTGTTCATCTGTGTCGGGGGAATGGGGAAGGTGTGTCGTGAGTCTAAGGTTGTTCTGGGGAACATGGCAAAGCATGTTGGGAACATCCGACCGTTTAGAATTACCAAGGAAGGTCAAAATGTTAAATTTGTACGTGAAAGGAAAGCATTCAGGAGGTTTTTGAAGTCTTGTGGAATAATTAAAATAAAATTTGGAGGGATTAACTTTATTGAAGAGTCGACTCCGTTGCGTTGCGTGGATTTTGCTAATGCAATGACCGTTCAATTACTGTTGTTAACTTAAATATTGTGGTATTTAAAATAGTTACTACGTACGTAATTTGTAGAGTAACTAATTAAGTCGCAGCTTGATTAAAATTATGTTTTTAAGGCTTTGTCTGCATTGTAACTCATTAATAATTTTCCATGTAGTGAAAACTGAAGTTTGAGGCTTGTTGACATTCTTGATTACCTTCAATGTCATTTTTATTAAATATTTCTTGTTTTGTAAATTATAACTTCGCAAAACTACGGAGAATTTGTGAAGTCGACGTTTGCTTTTCCAAAAAGGTCCTTTAACATGTCCTTTGATTTAAACTGCTTTCTGAAAGAAATACTGCTTAAAACCTATGTTTAGTATAAAAAGGATAAAAATTTAGTTGATAAAAAAAGAAGTAAAAAATTGTTGAGTCTCCGCTTCAATGCAATTGACAGTGATTGCTGAAAACAGTGACGGTGAATAGGTTTTGTGTTAAACAAATCTCGTAATCGATTTTAGCCTTCAGTTTTTATTTTAAACACACTTCACTGGCATGTCAATCAGATTGTCACTTTTATTGTTTTGTTATCATAAAAACCCTTGAAAGACTGCGCATTATTTCAAGTATGAATTTAACCAATGACTATCCTTGCAACAGTTGTTGTTCTATCTGTAATGTAATATTTATGACATTTTAATCTAAGGTTGATTTCTGAATATATTAATGATTGATTTTCAGTTTTAATGAGTAAAGTTTACTTTACTCATGTGAATATTTATTTGATTTTTAACGACAATATTATAATTTTATAATGAATCTTATTTTTTAAGCATGAATTAAAGGGTTTACTTGCTAATTAAATAACTTCCTTTTTAAAATTTATAATCAGTTTTGTAGCTGTTGTCTCTATCATAATGTTTGTAAAGTCTCATATCGCCTCCAGCAGCATTCAACGCTTCTTCTCCATTCACATACGTTCCAATCCCTTCCAGTTCAAGGTCAATGTAAGGAGCAAACTTCTTCAGGTCTTCAAAAGTAACGTCTTCTCTTAACCTCCCACCGTTTTTAGCTTTTGTTGGAACAACGTTTTGAAACTGGATTGACCACAACGTATAAGGGCTGAGCAGGAAGTCTCCTGATTTAAATTTCTCGTAAACCTATTTACAATAAGTTTTAATTAAATATTTATTATTTGTGCACGATTAATTCAAAAAATTACCATATTCGTTCCAAGTCGGTTTCCTTCTCCGTCTTGTTCAAAATTATAAACCAGGGTTTGATTTCCTCCCGTCATGACAAAGTATTCTTGCAAAAACCTGTAATGACTCACCCCAGTGTGTGTCATTGTCACCCCGAAATAATCCAAAAGTTCTTGAAACTCCGCCCTCATTTCTTCCGTTCCACCTTTCATTCTCGGGATGATTTCAATCTGTTTAAACTTGATCGCCTCCCATCCCTCCATTCCTATTTTTCTAACATCAGCGTGAAAACTTACGGGGTTGCCTGAAAGTAACAAGGAAATTTCTGGTTCCCATTCTTCATTAGTCCAGGTATAAAAAGCTTTGCTGGATTTCAACGAATTGGAGAAGTTCGTTTGAATAATGAAGGTGTCATGCTCTCCAACAATCATTGATTTATAACGGGTAAGTTCTTCTTGGAGGAATCTAATTTGTTCTAGTTGGACATCACCCGGAGCAAGTGTGGTGGAAAGGGATGTTGGTTGAAGGGGTTTTAAAGTGCCGACTGAAGTCAAGTAAAAATCAGCAAATGGGAAGACCCATTGTTTAAAAGCGTGCATTGCTTTCTTCACTTCCTCGTCTAAAAGGTTTTCTTTGATTTTTAAATCAAATTCTTTTACGGTGTCCACATATTCAGGGTCAGTGATTTCAATTGGTCCAAGTGTAGCTGATTGCATCAAAGCGATGTAACTGTTTAAAAAAATTCAGAAAAATATTTTAAATAGAGAATTATTTTTACAAATATTACTGAATTAGTCTTACCTTGCCAAGCTCTGAGTTTCTCGGTAGTGTTCAATCATACTGTAAAGGTCAATAGACATTGTCAAAGCGTCCTGCATCCTGTTAAAAGCATTTACCATTGGTTTCACGTTGAAGGAATCCTCAGCAAACTCTTCTAAAACGAATTTACATTCTTTAAGTCTGCTCAGCAATTGCCACTTGGTTACGCCCAGTTCAGGGTAAAGATACAACCTCGTCTCCAGAATTTAAGGAAGTTGTGACATTGTCAAAATATTCCAAGAGCGAGTTAAAAAGCGGAATAAATTCTTCTTCAAATTGCTTCTGTTTTTCTTCCAAGTCCTTAAGCTGTTCCTTACACTCTTCCACAAGTTCATTCAGCCTTTTAACAAGTTCGTCAATCCCTTTGTATTTTTCTTGCAGTTTTCCTACCATCTTGTCGAGAAAATCCACAGGGGGAAACACTTTTGAAGCTAATTTTGAAAGCCAACCGAGACCTTTTAGTGCTCTGGCAATTCGTTGTTGCTTTTCAGCTTCTTTTAGTTTTTTCCTAGCATCTTCCAAAGATAATTCAGCGTCTTCGATGAGATCAATCAATTGATTTTCAAGTATATCAGCTTTCCCTTGCATTTCTTCTTGGGCGGAAAATAAAGCGGGGTTGACCTCGTCGAATATGTAAGCCCGAGCTGTGTAAATTTTCTCATCGAGTTCGGAAGCAAACCGGTCTTTTTCAAGTTGAATAGTTTGGTTGACTTGGTCCCGATCGGAAATTTCTTTGAGTTCGTTGATTTTCCTAAGGACAATGTCGAAGTAGCCGGAGACATCGACAACAATATCCGTGCCAGAGGCTGAAGACCGTAAGTTTCTTCGAGATGCCACAGCAGATGTAAGTAAAACGCTGAGTATCTTTTTATGTTGATCGTCTAAACTTTGAAAGTTCTTGCTGAAGTACCGTTCCAACTTGTGTACAAGAGAGGTGTACATGTCCCCTAAACTCTCCTGGTTGATATCCGATCTTGTAATCTTTTCAAGTGATAGGCATTCTTCTGCTAAAGCCTTGAGGGTAAATAACGCTTCTGCTTCTGTATTGTAATCAATTTTGTTTAAAAGATCGATTGTGACTTTCTCTTTAGAATTAAAGAAGTTGAGGCGATACTGAAGTAAACATTGCCACCCTGAGATGTTTTGAGGAGGGGGTGTTGGATCCTCCAGGTTTTTGGCAGAACTTCCAGTTGTCCCAGATTGACCCTTTGCGCCAGAGCCCTTTGGTTCGTCTGCAATACAGGCTACTGTTAAATGACGGTAACCACCCCCTGATGACCCTCCATTCCCTCCTTCACCTCCTTGACCAGCAGTACCTGACTGTCCGTCCAAGGCAGTCACAGAAAATATTTGCTTTGCTTCAGATGAAAACAACAGCAAATCTGAAGTCCCTTTAAATCCCGGCCTGCCTCCGATTCCACCATTCCCACCACGGCCTCCGCTGTAACCTGGAAAGCCAGAATGAGAACAAACGACGAGGTCATCATCAGTATCATATGTACAACTTTGAGGTTTATCCCATTGTCCTTTAACTGGGACGAAGCAGCGAGCATCACTACGATAACCACTTGACCCTCCTTTTCCGCCAATTTGGCCAGCACCCCCTTTCCCACCACTTGAGTTGATGCGAATGCTCCTATTAGTTCCTCCAATGACTTTCTCAGCCACTATGAAAGTATTTCCTGACGGACCACCTGGATTCCCAGCATCCGCATCAGTTCCTTTCCCCCCTTCTTGTCCACGACCTCCATTGGACCCATCCGCTGCTCTTGACGGTGTACGGTTTGGACCTTCCTTTCCTGTTACATCTAAAAGGAACTCCGGGTTGTCTCGTTGATCCCAATATGGTGAAATAAAAACAAAGTTAATTCCAGGTATTGATAAGTCTACATCAAGGAATACACGTTGTCCTCCTTGAAACCTGACTTCAGTTGCATTACACTCCAGTATCAGCTGATTTAATTGATCAGCGTATTTTCCGGTTCTCAAATAGCTTCCTTTGATTTGCAAAATCTTACTTTGATTATCACAAATTTCAATGCTGCTCTCTAGAGCTGGAACCATTATCTTATCTAAAATGCTAACGTCATCAGTTTTTACGAAAGATAACAAACTCTTGATTTCAGGTGTGACAGGAATGATATCATTATGTTCGATAAACTCAAGCCAGGTTGTTGATTCAGTTTTATTTGAATAAGACCTTTTGTGGAATTCAACGCTGGATACTGTGTCTTCCAAGGTTTTGCAAAACTGGTACCACTTTGCATAATTCAGAAACAAGCTTTGTATATTCAGTATTGGTTCCTTCCATTCCATTGTCCTCCTTTCTTGCCGTTCCCCAGACGCTTTGTCAAAGAAATTAAGATAGGTGTTCTGCCATTGCATAAAATTGCGAAATTTTGCAGGTAAAAGTATCCCCGTGGTTTCGTAAAAGTCGCTAAGATGTTGTGAATATTCCTCTGAAGATGTATTTTCTTCGTTTTCATTCAAAATGTTTATCAAATCATTGATGTTGTTGCTAAAACTCCAGAGATTAGTTGAAGTATCTTCTAAAGATAATTTTTCATCCCTGAATTTTTGTTGTTGCTGGTAAAACCAAAGGTTTAAATCTGACATAATAGCTGCAATTGCTGATGAAATGCCAGTGTTTACTTGACGTGAGTAGTTGCCAATGTTTAGGATAGTTTCAGCTTTTAATGTAAAGCCAAAGGGGTCCTCGTCTACTGAATGGTCAATTCGGGTGGGCTCCAATTTCTTTGTCAATTCAGTAACATTTGCTCTTGCTTGATTCATTATATTTGATTCACTTAATGGACCGCATTCGTACGGAGTTCGAATAAACCAAATTCTAGAATAGGTTCCGTCCTCGTCTTGAAATAACAAAGCTTCTACAAAGGCTAGCTTCTTAAAAATTTGTTGTTTTTCTTCTTCCTTTTCGGCGTTTTCTAAATCTTCATTAAAAGCTGCTATAATCCTGTTGAGGTAGGAAACAATGCCATTGATGATTGTAGTATCTGGAATGGGACCCCATTGATCAAAAGCGTTGACTTTGTTAACCAACAGGCCAAATGAGTTAGAAAATTTAGAAATATCTTTGACAAAGGTTATTGCATGTTCCACCAGCTTATTGAAATCTATGCGGTCTTGACCCGTAACAGAAGAATGGATCACAACAAAAAGCATTTTGTAATTTGTGACTTTTTTAGCAACCTCAGTCATGAAGAAATTTGCTGCAATATCTTGATCTGGACCACGGGTGTCATCAAAACCAGGAAAGTCATAAAATGATAGTCTACTTCCATCTTCGGGATCAGTTTTTACGACTAATTCTGGAAAAAGTGTTTTTGATTTTATAGATGGTAGTCCTATTCTGTTTTCTTCGTCAATTATTACAAAGATTTCACCAGGTATTACAGCAGCATGCAATTTCGAGAGATCCCCTGCAATTATTTGAGAAGCTGTTGTTTTCCCGGAACCAGTATTCCCTAAGAGTAAAACGGCCTGGTTCTCGTCAGTGTAGTTTTGTAAATACTCTGAACCTTTTGTAAGTAAGCTAAAAAGATCTACATCGGGCTCATTTCCATCTGGAGGGGTAGATTCAGGGAGACACCAACATGGAATTTCTCGTGGACCGCCAATTGTACAATTGTTGCCTGGCAGCTCACCCAAAGAATCAAAACCGTCATAAATCCATGGGTTTTTTAATGAAGCCGCTGCAAATGCCACCTGTGCCTCAAATCGAGGATTAGGGTTAAAATAATAAATTAGCAATAAAAACAGTAACAATGTAAGTAAAGAAAGCATTTATATTGACAAAGTGACTCAAAGCCTAGAGTAATGACAGTTACTAACATTATTGCCTATATCAATTCGCACTAACCTAAAATAAAAGTTGAACCCCTTATCTTGAAGCAAACAAATCTTATCTTGAGCAAATATTATTACACGATATATATCGAAGTCAACAGTGGGTGGACGAAATCATGCATCATGATAAATAAAAATTAATATTTTTATTAGTTGTCCTAAAATGGAGCATTATTATACCATTAGAATTTTTAATCATTAAGCAATAATTATAGTTTAAAAATGAAATTAAAAAACATTGGCTTTAAAAACTGTGTTGGGTTGTGCCATCTTATTCTGCTCAATATAAATTACAAATTTACACACTAGGTGTTTAAAATCCAGAAAATTCTAACCTTCACTTATTAGAGGGCTAATATAGCCCTTAATTATACTTTCTCATAAATTGAGGGGATTAGAACTGTATGCTTGAGTAAGTAAGATTCAAATTTATTAACCTACCTTAATTTTGAACAACACAAATTTCAATGTTTAGTCAAATCAGCAAAAAATACGTAATAAATCAGAGTAATAAAGTCAGAAAAATACTTACATATACAGCTAAAAGAAGAATAACTGTCGGGAAAGACCTGTACGGCATTTTTCGGTAATAAAATATACGGTGCGTTCAAGAGAGCAATGTTTAATTAATGGTAAACATCTTAGCCATTGCGCGAACTTTTATACTATTTTGGCTGTCTGCTAAATAAATTCAAATAGCAAAAAGTTCAACTTAATAAACTAAATAACCCTTTTTCATTAGACCAAGCGTCATAAATAGTTTGAAGAGTGATTGACATTTTAATTAAAATCATGTTAGCATATAATGATCTGATAATTATTTTCCATGTAATATTATCCAAGTTGTCACTCGTTTCCGGACTTTATTATTGCTTATTTGCGCAGCTGTTCTTAAACATCACAATGTTTCAAACCTTCCCATGGCAGATCCCTGCAACCCGACAAAAAATTTTTCTCAAATTGCAACAACTGCCGGCATCCCAGAAAATTAACCCGACTTAATCCACAGTAATATTGAAAAGAAAAATTTCATTTCTGATTTCTTTATATTTATACGTTCCAGAATACCAAAAATCTTTTTGGTGATTGAGTTTATCCAAGGCTATGGGACCCGACAAATAAAATCCGTCAAAACGGCAAAGACCTAGGTACCTGACAAAAATAATTCGACAAATTGTCGAATTTCATTCGATAGAAAAAATCCCACAAAATACAAAACCCTTTGGGACCCGAAGTAAAATAATTCGTCAAATTCCCTGTTATTGTCTAAATCAAAATATTTGAAGCATTTTTCTATTTATAAAATTTGCTTTAAAAAGCAAAATATATATCTCACTTTTTTAAAAATAAAAAATATATTGGTAGATTACTTAAATTTCTCACTTGGAAGAAGGTACAAATTAATCAATTAAATAATATAGCATACTACAAACAATTTGGTCTTACGTTGTCTTGGGAAAGTTTAAAAAAATTTCATTGGCTGTGGGGTATACACCCAAAACCTTTCAAAAAAATATTGAAAATACATACTGTCGTTTTTTGCAAGTTGAAGTGTTTAATTATGTTAGTAAGCTTGCGAACTCCGGATGTCCTGTCGTCAAGATAATTTACTCATGCCAAATTCTGTAAAATTCCCAAATTAATTAAATGTTGATTAATGTTAATTGCACTTGAACACATCTGTTGCGCAAAGCTTTATAGTTTAATTTGTTTTTCATTGGTTGGTTGACTAAGCTTGACATTGAAAATAAAACTTTCGACATTGAAATTTCCAATTACGACATGTGTTGGAAGCGTAATATTCTCTTCATATTTTAATCAATCAAAATTTATATAAGACGGCTATTTCCGTTTGTACATGTTCTTGTCAATCATTTATTAATTGATTATGATGAAAATATTAATTAAAAATTGTCATGAATTATTAACAGACCAATTTTGTTCGCATGAATCAATTAACTTCTAAATAAATACCGGTCAGCTCCTCCGATTCTGCATCATTTGAATTTAGAAGAGCACATTAGAAAGTTGTGATTACGAAGTTTTTCATCTACCAATAATAACCTCAACCTGCAAATCACATTACCAGTAATGACTTTGCAGCAAAAACTTACAAAGATAGCCACTGTACTGCTATGGCTACTTTACTGTTTTAATTTAAGCACTGCCGAGATTTTCTTGAAGGCAGCAGCTAGGTAAGTAAGAATTTATTATCCTGTGAAAGCGTTTTATTTGTAAGAATTTTTTTGTATTATTAGGGACTTGCCAAACATGGGAGTTTTTCAAAACCAAAACGGTTCAATTGCAAGTAATGCAAGGCATACATATATTTAAGTACTCATTTCATTCCGAAGTCATTTACAATTATGGAAATCATTTCCTTATGTTTTTTATGTCTAGGTCCATCGCAACCAGATGCTTATTTATATATGAGTGAAAACCACTATGACCATAACGATCAATACACAGAAACACTTGGTAATGACAACAATCCAGATTGGAGGAAAGTTTTTAAAATTGCTCATGGAGAGGTATTAAAACTGATTAGTTGGCTAAAAGTAAAATTCAATTTGTTAATCAATTATTATTTTCAACAGTATCTATGGTTTAAAGCATGGGATTCAGATGATGGTGCCGATGACGTAAGCTCCAAGTTACATCAATTTTAGTTAATATTTGTGGATTTGTTTTCTTTTACGAAATGTTTTGTTCTAGGGGCTTGGACACGCTCATGTTAGTGTTAAAGACCTTCACTATTTAGAAATCGATGAATGTTATAAGTACAAACTTGTGGGAGATAGAGACAATGGGCAGTTTTTGCTTCTAAAACGGGTGGCATCAGATGGAGATCAACCTGGAGAGATAAATTGCAAGAACATTATTACGAAATGAACATAACCTAGGCCAGGGCAAATCATGCCGTGGGATAATATTCACCTCAAGCTATTTTATTTTAAAAAATCTAAAAACCCCATTCTTTTTTCTAAATTATATATTTGTAAAAGCCGACTTCCAGGCATTTGTTTAATAAGTTGCAAAAAGGGAACATATGTTTATTAACTAAGTCATAAATACATTGCTGCTATGCCTTCTTAATCTCCAAGAATATTTTGCACTACGCTCTACTAGTAGTATCTGTAGCGTTGTAAGCTTATGCTATAGCTAAACAGGTTTTGTTCATCAGCCTCTTGTATTAAACATGTTTGGCTTTCAAAATTTACGAGCATTTGATACACAAGTTAATAAAAATTATAACGTGCATTATTAAAACTCCTTTGCATAAGACCCAAACTTTACTTTCGGTCAGAAGTAAATACAACTTGTAGGAAATCTCAGCAACCAAATCAGATTCCTCTAAGAAGAACTTATCCGTAATACATATAAATCAATGATTGAAATTATTCCGAGAATGAAAGCTGGTACGGAAGAAATGAGAAAGGATTTTCACGAGCTTGTTTATTATTTCGGGGTAACAATGACAATGGGTGAGCCATTCCAGATTTCTTCAGGAATATTTTGTCATGACGGGAGGAAATCAAACCCCATGTTTATAATTTTGAAGGAAACGAAGCTAGAAACCGACTTGGAACAAATATGGTAATTTATTGAATTAATCGTAATTTACACAAAGTATTTGCGGTACAAATAATAAATATTTAATTGAAACTAATTGTAAAATGTTTTACGAAAGGTTTTAATCAGGAGATTTCGTTTTCGGCTCTTATTCATTGTGATCCGTCCAGTTTCAACACGTTGTTCCAACAGAAGCCAAAAAAAGGGTGTGAAAAACGTTACTTTTAAAGACCTGAAGAGAAGAAGTATGCTCCTTATATTGACATTGGACTGGAAGGAATGGAAAGGTATGTGAATGGAAAAGAAGCGTTGGATGCTGCTGGAGGCGACATCCTTAACATGCTTAAGGTGAAAATTTGTATTTATTATTGGATTATATCAATGTCGTTATAATAAAATCAATTAATTATCAACATGTTTAATTTTATCCGTGTAAACTGTAAAAATCAAATCAAATATTCACCTTCATTAAAAATGACATAAAAATTAAATTACAGGTTAAATAGGCATTGTTGCAAGCCGACGAAATTGTTTAATACGTATTTGACAAAATAAATAGTGCTTAGTTTTTAAGTTTTATGATATCAAATCCAGATCAATCAAAAAATGACAATGTGATTGACACCATTGTGGTTAATCTAAATCAATGGAATGATAAAAGATAATCAGAAAACCGTATATTTCATTCTTATCAATAGAAAACATAAAAATTTGGTTGAATGAAAAATGTTAGAAATTATTGATCTTGACATTTTATGCACTTTGAACAAGAGTAATTAATTTATGCTCAACTACAAAATTAGTATTTTATATCTAGTATGATAATTAAATGGAGTTTGCACATTTTGCTTTTGATGGAACCGTACATTGTTGAACCCCAGCATCTTCATCCACACTGTAAAGCAATCCATGTGGACAGCTTTTCAATTCGCACAAATCTTCTTTCATGGAATTGGGGCAAAAATAGTAATTGCTGCAGTTATTGTAATCAGGTCGATAAAAACAATGTGGTGCACACCCTTCCACAAACTCCATCCTGTCGCACATTCCAATCTCTGGGTTAAAAGCAAGACCGTCCTCCTCAGCGCAAGTGAAGTACTTTTTGTAAGAGTCAATACAGGAATAGTATTTATGACAGTCAATAGCGCGGTATTCACAGGATTCACGACAAAAATCTCCAGTTTCGTAGGAAAGGAAAACCCTATCGATTAAATAAAGTTCTTCTCCACTTGGTTCAACTGCCGGACCGAAGGCCACGTAGCCAGAGATGTTTGCCTGCGTCAGATTTATTGGAAACATGCTCGTGTGCCAGTGTATAGTTAGAGGACCTTCCGCATTACAAGGCCAGCCTGTTGAATTGTCACAGGGGAAAACTCCAATACCCTTTTCATGTCCCCCACCAAAATAATATTTTATTGTTATGTTTGCTTCCACGATATCCAAGTCAAACTCTGTAAAATTTCTGTAGAATATAAAAAAAATCTGCTTTCGAATTTCCACTCCAAACCCCAATTCCCTTCATTTCCATGTCCAACGGTGCCAAACTGGAATTCAATTCGCTTGGTTTAGAAAAGCCAAATCCAGGTGTTTCCTTCTCGTACCGCGAAGGGACGAACCATCCACCGTCGAAAAACTGTGCTAGGCTTTCCCATATAATCACCTGTTCCGTTCGTGATTCCTTTAAGATAATCACAAATATTGCGAAAATTAAACTTTTCATTTTTAAGTAAAAGTAATTCAACTGCATCGCTGCAATGTCAGTAAGTTTGTAATTAAATTTGTTCAATGGATTTTATTTATATATTGCTCAATGACACAGATTTATTGAAATCAGGTTATCACATCCTTGTTTCTAATCAGGTAAATCAGGTAATCCTAGTAATTGGAAAAACCTACTTTCCAAAATGGTTGATTGAATTTTATCAGTGTTTTATTCGTATTTCATTGAAACAGAATTATTCAACCTAGATGAAAAAATCTGCAGCAAGTTTGTTTACTTTAAAGTAAATACATGAGAATGCAAGTTACGTTGACTAATCAATAAAGCGAGGAAATATAAATGCTAAAATGCAAAAAGTTTTAAAACTTGAATAGTTAAAATGATTATTGGCAATTGAAAAGTTTAGATTTTGTAATTGAAGCATAATTTCTCAAAAATTAAATTACCTTTTAAAAAGTCATCTTTCATAATCAATTTTTAATAAAATAGATTCTTGTTTATAAGTTTATATGAAATTTGTCATTAAAGTTGTCATAGTTTTCATAAGTATTTAGTAAAATGAGAAAAATAAAGATTTTTATAAATTTCAGGAATGAAAAGATTAAAAGGTGTTTTTATTTATCCCGTCACAATCCTTTCCTTGTTGTGGTACTACTACGCAGTATTTCTCTCATAGTCCAATTCCATGAAAAAATTTATTGCACAAATAATTTGTGGACGTTGACATGCTGGATTATTTTTTTATTTGATCTTCACTGAAATAAGGGTTCATGTTTTATTTTAATTGACGCCGTTAATCAAATTCGGATTAGTGTTTTACATAGCAAACTCAAATCTTTCAAGTTGATTGGCATGTTTGAATTTTTACTAGATACCTAATTTCAGTGAAAATAATAAATTAGTTACATGAGCATAAAAATTATGTTTCATTTTATATGCAATTATTTCAACGAATTTGCTTAGTATTGAAATATATTTTATTATGTACTCGTACCCCAATTGCCCCATTTTTACTGAAATTGTAAATAAATCATGCAAAATCATTACAAATATCAATCAACTTCAAAGTATAGTGCTCATTACATGGAAAATTAGTTATTATTGATCAGTTTGCTAGCTTTATAATCTAGCCAAATCCTAACAAAAACTTTGGGAAAGGGTCCCAAATCGTCGAGATATTGAACAGAAGAACTGCAGATCCATCTACACAAATCGTTCAGTAATTACCAAATGTAATACTGTAGTGGCTCAGCAGAAGCCAACTACAAGATATTTCATATAAGACTCCAACGTGAGCAATCTCTCTCAGTGGTTAAGCGAGAGTTCCCTGGCCAGTGGTATGACTAGTTCCA
>JAANSO010001707.1:0-15813 GCA_036507315.1 Lepidocyrtus fimetarius | reverse complement strand
GCTTTGTTTATTTTCTAAAGGAGATTTTGTAAACAAAACGAATTCAATAGAAAATGAGGTGAGATATTATGTAGTAGCTGGAGGGATGCTTTCTTCACAAAAAACAGAAATGTAAACTACAAAATAACCTATTCAGTTTCAATAGCTTTTTTAAAAGAATGCCAAGAGACTTTTTAAACGGTTTGTAAGATGTGTGATGGCGTGATAACTGCCAGAAAAATAAAACGTTGAATTTTTTATTTGTTTTTCAAAATCTATTTACGACAAGCAGTTTACCTACTTTTGTTTCAATAGCAGTATTACGCATACCTATAAAAACAATGGAGAAATGTGTTTAATTTCACCCACTTTTCCTTGCGATCAGTTCACTTTCCAATTTATTTTGCCTTTACAGAGGACAATGCAAATTTGCGATTTTTGCTTCCGCTTTTATTACAATTTAAATCAAGCTGCTAGGTAAATGCAAGAGAACAACACGTATTAGAATAAACACATAATGCCTCATAAATTTTAGTTGAAATTGGATAAGAAATCAGGCAAAGAAGAAGCAAAGGATTCTGTTAAGATGTTTTAAAAAAGTCATTTGGCAACAAGAAAGGCTGGCCTAAAAAGCGACTCACGTAGTGTCTGTTTTAGTTGACATTTAAAGTTTTGTTGCATAAGAAGAATCTGATGAAGGAAGAAACCTAATCTAAAATGCCGAAGCTGTTGAATAATGCTTCGCTTGGGTGGCCCATCTTAAAATAAATTAGGGCAACAGCAGCCCAACCATGACATCATCACATGGACGAGTCATCTACTTTTTTACTGCAATGGAGAACGATCACAATCTGCGCCTTTGGTTTTCTATTTGACATTCCCCCCTTCTCCTTGAGAGTTTTTTCTTGGTTCTATTACTGCTTGTAAGAAAGAACAGGATGCTGATGTGTGATGCCTTATGCGACATAATGATCCTTTTTCCCAGAATAAAAAACTATGAATTTTGCATAAACGAAATGACTGAGAAGAGCCAAAGCTGAGGAAGCAGAATAAANATGCGACATAATGATCCTTTCTCCCAGAATAAAAAACTATGAATTTTGCATAAACGAAATGACTGAGAAGAGCCAAAGCTGAGGAAGCAGAATAAATGCCATCAATGCCACCATTGCCATCCTCCTCCGCATCAAAATCAGAAATTTCCCCGAAACTGTCCATTTATGTATTTTACATGAATGTCCCATTTTCCCTTCTTATTTTGATCATTCTCTTTTCAGAATTTCTTTTCAAAAGACGGTGGCTTTTTCTTCAAACGTAGTTTCTTTTTTGCTAAGGTTTCAAACTTGTATCCTGCTTCAGAGTTTAAAATGCAGTTAGATAAAATATGTATGCTTGTGTGGGTTTTCTAAGGGACGTCATCCAAAAAAGATAGAATCAAAGGCCTAAATCTGTTAAGACCACTAAAGCAATCTAAAAGAAATCTACCTACACAATAATGTCCAGGGTTGTTTTCACTGCAGTGGATGAATCCGCACATTTTTTTAGCTAAAATAAGGAAAACCAAAGACAAGTCTTATGTCTCTAAAGATAGAATCAAAGGCCTAAATCTGTTAAAAAGACCACTAAAGCAATCTAAAAGAAATCTACCTACACAATAATGTCCAGGGTTGTTTTCACTGCAGTGGATGAATCCGCACATTTTTTAGCTTAAAATAAGGAAAACCAAAGACAAGTCTTATGTCTCTCCACAGTAACATTTACGTACGATGAAAGTGGTAATCGCACTAAACTCCTTGTCTTTGATAACGTTTGCCTTTTTTACTTTGTTCCCAATGCAAATACTTATTCAACGTTATTCAGCCCATTCATTATTTCACACATCTGCATTCAACAAAGAAAATGTAGAGGAAATGACGACAAGATTTTAGAATAAAACTCAAGACACCAGGTTTAAAATTTGTGGGAGAAGAGAGCTCCTCACTAGCTTATTCAGTACAAAGCAGAGAGGTAGAAAAAAAGAAAGGACGGTGAATTGTACAGCCAAAGAATGAAAAAGAAAGAGAGAAAGACAGAGAAAGAAAATTTACACGAAACCAGTGACAGTTTTCCTTCTTTATTATGCAAAGCAAGTGCGCAGCTTATACCTCCCAAATGCATATTAATCTCTATAGCCTTCAACCAAAACGAAATAAATCTGAATGATAGCATAGCTTTGGAAGCATCTCTACCGAAATCATCCAAATGCTGTTTCTAGGAAAAAGCAACAAGGCAGAAGAGGAAGAAAAGCAGGACTCACAGACTTTTTTTATTCATTCAAGTAACTAATGTGAAAGGAAAACACTACTGCATTGCAAAAAGAACACACATAAACTAGCAGGAGTAGCATCATCCGACAGACACACACGCAGAGGGTGACAGTCACTCTCAAAATAATGTGAAATAACCCCTTTTCCCATTATTAAAATGAGTAGAGAGTTTTTGGAGGAGCAGTTTCCGTCTAAAAGATATCATTCCGCATTCCCTTTGATGTCTCTTCTGCTCCTGAAACATTCATTATTACCTGCGCGACTCTTCTCTTTCACTCGAGAGAAGGAAAGGCGTGAGTGAGCTGACAGCTCTTAATATATACACGAGAGGCTATTCTCCCACGTAAAATATTTCTGCGTGAGTTACACAACTAACCAAAAGCGTAAATTTTATTCAAATGATGAAAATTGCGATTGCGTTTTTACTACAGATATTATTCACTATCACAAGACGTTGTTAGTTATTGAAAGATGTAAATAAGATAAAAAAGAACAATGTTGCAATACGCCGCGTTGTAATATCATTAAAATTGCGCAAGTGAATGATGAAACTTTTGCTTCAATCATTTGTAGTCAGAGAGTGAGTGGGAAGACGTGTGGCAACAGTGTAAACGAAATCGGATAAGCATTATATTGTGAAAAATCATCTGAATTTGACTTGAAAATATAATTTGGAACAGCAACTCAAATTTTTATATGGAATTAATGCTTTTACATTGTTAAAACAGTCACCTACCTGTAGAATACGCTAATACACATACTATTATGCGAATTTACTGGAATTTCCACTTTAAAAATTGATTCTAGTAATATTTGTAAGTGAAATTGACTCCAAAGATTATATATTATGATCAAAATGTTAGCTGAAGCAAAAAGTAAACTAGCTTTGGAAATTTAAATCCAAGCAATGTGTCAGAGTCATAAAAGGCTCTTGAAACCTCATAACTCATCCATCCACTCTCGGAATTGTGTCATCTCCACCCAGAAAAAATGATTTCCACATGAGTAGATCTACTATTTTTATCCCTACACCTGACTGATCATGATTGTCTTCTTCACTATCCTTCTCTTTCACACAAGAAATTGAGATAATTGTCTTGCCTTTCACCCCTTCCTACCTTTTATAATGGCAGTTAAATTGAATTTTAAATTCCGAATTGGATTCATTTCCTTTCACAGCTTTTTTCACACTTTTTAAATAATTTAACAGGAAAAATCAACCCATCTAAGCACCAATTCACGTACTTTAAAAGCAAAATCATTCAGTGAATATATTCTACAGCTGGTGCTCATGTAGAAAACTGGTCCAAACTGATTTCAAACAGAACATTTAAATTTCCATTTTCTCCGTCCATATTATTGATAACTTGTTTTTTCAGCGATGAACGTTACGTTTGATTGCACTTTAGCCACTTAGCTTACAATAAAGAAAACGAAAAAAAGTGAAGACGAAGGTTTTGTCGACTTTTTTGAGAAGGAATATGTAGGCCATCCGGGTATTTTATGGCCTTTATTACAAAGTGATCGTGATTCCAAGGGAAAAGGTAGAAGAGAATAAAAAGGATAGTGAAACCAAAATATATAACGTCCTGCTTATACTGTTTCCGTCCTTTTTCTTTCCTTCCAACGGATTTTTGCTTCGAAGGTTTTGTCGACTTTTTTGAGAAGGAATATGTAGGCCATCCGGGTATTTTATGGCCTTTATTACAAAGTGATCGTGATTCCAAGGGAAAAGGTAGAGAAGAATAAAAAGGATAGTGAAACCAAAATATATAGCGTCCTGCTTATACTGTTTCCGTCCTTTTTCTTTCCTTCCAACGGATTTTTGCTTTGGTTGTTCTATTCTTTCTTAGGTTGG
Source organism: Lepidocyrtus fimetarius (assembly GCA_036507315.1). Taxonomy (NCBI): domain Eukaryota; kingdom Metazoa; phylum Arthropoda; class Collembola; order Entomobryomorpha; family Entomobryidae; genus Lepidocyrtus; species Lepidocyrtus fimetarius. The sequence continues at coordinate 11,670 of JAANSO010001707.1, read as the reverse complement.
TTGCGGTGGTCTTTTACGATTTGGCTATGACTTCAGATTTGTATTTTTTCAAGGAATGTGTGTATATTTGAGCTTTAAAGCTTAGGAGAAAAAGAAGTTTAGCGAAGAGTAAAAAAGAAAGAGTGGGAAGTACGGGTTTAAAATATTCAACCTTTTCTCCTTTCTTTGCTAACTCAACGAACCGTGATTTGAGGGAAATCGATCCATTCACATTCGTTCAGCTTTCCGTTAACCATCTTCTACATCTTCTTGTGTTATTCGCCATAATATTCTTCAAATATTAGGATAAAAACATAAAAATAGTTGCAAAAGGATGAAAGCAAAGGAAAACACCAAGGAGAAAAAGGAAAAAAGATGTTTGATCATGTAGTGTTATTTTTGCAATGTAAATTCAAGCAAAAAGTGAAAGTAGCATGTACATTTAGGTAGAATAATGTTTCATACTTTAAACAAATTTTAAACACGGTGTAAAGAACTAGAGCGGCAAAGATTGACAATGTTATACCTAGCAAAAGGTGATCCCTTTGTGTATTCGGTTGGACCTTTCCAAATTGATTTGCCTTGGGCAATGTCCAAATTCCAAATATTACACAATAGCATATATACATAACATCAATGTTTGTTTAGATTTTTCAAAAAATGCTTTGTTCAGAATGAATAGAAGAATTTGTACAGGTTAAATGAAAAACGCTTTGTGAATCAGATAATCGATATGAACTACTGGAACGGAGCCATAGAGTTGTAAAAAGTAGTTTTACATACTGTCATATCCTTCATATCTTGATATTTCTTCCTATTTTTGATTTAGTTTAGGTTTAGTTTTTAAATGCAATAAAAACTATTTTTATGAAAATTTTGGACAAGGGGCTTGTCACAAGTTCCATTTTTATTTTACTAAATAATGGTTGAAGGGTAACCTCACATCTTTTGTCTTTCCACTTGCATATTTCATATAATTTTTACTCTTTTCCTTTCTTCTGATAAAAAACTGTCAATAAGATGTACGTTTAAGCATAGTTGAAATGTTAAAATTCTTTCGTTAATATCAAAAGTTTCTCTTTATCTTCTGTCTTTGCTTTCTCAGCACTTTTCAAGAAATATATGTGCGGTTAAAAGTAAAGATGAAAAGTTTGAACGTATTACGCCACTATTATATATAGTGGTTCGAACATAATATGATTTCATTCTGGCAATAATAAGCGTATGACTTTCTTTCCTTCTTTTCCCATTTTAGTCATTTCCAGCAGATGATGATCAGCTTCATCGTCATAGTCGTCAACCTCATTATTGCCGTCGTCTCCTCTCCATTTCGCCAATGCCAGTCTTTTCACTTAAAAACTGGGTACAGAAACAGTGCGCCAAGTCGTTGCTAATAATTTTAAAAGTTACGAGGCAGCTACTTCCATACGCACATTCACTTTTGTCGTTTAGTTTTTTGTAAGAATATTTTGAGAAATGATATGAGGGCCATGAACTAACATAGAAAAGAGAAAGTGAAAATCCATTTATGTAAAGTAGTGAGAGGTTACTATCTAGCAAAAAGAAGCTGAGGAAGAAAGGAAAAACGGAAAATTGATAATAAAGAATGAAAAGAATATGTAACGAGGCGAGTGAAAGCACTCTTTTCAAATACATCTCTTCTCTTTTTGACAATGCTTGTGTGTATTACGCAAGACTTACACTGGAGGTGGCGGGGGCGGCAATTGGGAAATAGTAGATTCTTTGCATAAGGGATAAAATCTCAATCAAAATTAAATTTTGACATAATAAGACGGACTCAAAAATATTCTAGTATTTTCAACTATATACTTGATTGTTTTTGATCATTCTTTGAAATAAGATGTTGGATATTCCAATTACATTGAAAATGGTCTGATTTTTTCTCATTAAAGGAATAAAAATAAGGCACGATCGTTTTTAGTTTTTTTAGTCAAAAGTCCTTTGTTGTCCTGTTCTGAAAATTTAAAAATAGGTTAAACATGGAACACGCACAGATCCAAATTGTGAAATGGTGACTAAAAGCATTTTCATTCTACATTTCTTCAAAGGTTTTTCTTTTTTGCCTCTTTCCGTACTCTTTGCTTTCCCATTTCAAAGAAAAAACTAGTTTTAAGGAAAATGATTTTCTAAAAATGAAGCTAAATAAGCATGCCTGTCTTTTCTTGCAGCTTTTACTCTGAAAGTAGATAGAGTGGTGGAACAAAAAATGAAAGCTACAGCAAAAGTAAAACACCAACAGAATGGAGCTTATTATGAGTGTAATTCAAAGAAAGAGGAGGAAAATGGAAAAAGTGAAAATGCAACAGAAAATGTTGAGAAAAACAAGCCTTTGATTCTTTATTTTCTTGCAAAGATATAAACTTTACGCTATATAAATATCATTTTCTCTTTTTTCTTAACTCTCCCTTTTCTCTCCTTCAGAATAACTAATCCTTGGAGGAAAACAGAGTCGAAATGGTACCCTCTTCTCTCGGCTTGTGTATTCATTCACAGAATAAAAAACAGGAATGAGTAAGCGAGCCAAGGAGTAAATAACTTTTTCTTCCTTGGCTCTGTCCATTTTACTGTCCTGCTAGTATTCCAGCTCTTGTTCATTTTTCTCCAAGAAAACTTCTTGTAAGCATCATTCTTGATTGTTATTGCCGACAAGGAAGAGTGGTGAATGTGGAGAGATCGTTATAATAAATATGTATGTTTGGGAAAATAGAGCAACTTGTACTTATAACAATAACAGCGCAGCAGACATAGACAACACCATGTCTCTAACTCTGGTTTTCCTTCCTTTTTCTTCGCGCATTCTACAAAGCAGATTGCTATATTTTTCAAGCAATGGCCACGAGTTTCTTGAAAAAAGCTAAAAACAAGTTTTGAGGTTTCTTTGCAAAGGAAAAGAGATGAAGGAAACTGTTTGCTTGGCAATCACAAAACTCATGGACAGCAGTATCTGTAAAATGGATACGGTACATTACATTAGTGGGAAAAGTGGCCCTTGAGAGAGGCGGAGAGAAAGGGTAATAATCTGGGAAGAAGAGGATGGAAAGAAAATCCAAAGTCGTTGCAGAATAAGATAAACTTGAGATGTGTCTGCATATTATCCAATCCAAAATATTGCACCAAACCATTTCCCTTGTTTACTTTATCTTTTTCTTTCAAACTGCCTTTCACTGCTGAAGACTGCATACTACTGGCTTGGTAGGAAATGAATAGGAATGAGCTGTCAAACAGTTAAGGATTTATGTAAATTACTTAATTTTAACCACGTATGCATATGAAGCACTAATAAACTTTTGCTCTCTAGTTTCTCTTCTAGTTTGTAGGGAATCTCTTTTGAAATTGACGGGTTTTTACATGATTTGCATAAGCATGGAAAATTATTGGCAAAATTGGCAAGATTCTTTCCTTTCTTGTTTTATTTATTGGCAATGTAAATAGCTCAAAAAGAGCAGTGAAAAAGACGAATTGTTTAATATTATGGAATAGTGGCTTTCTATGTAAATAAAGTTGGGTTCTAAGTCTCAAGTGGTTGCTCCGGATTGGTGTGCCCCGATACAATAGCGCTACTATTCATTGTGGAAGATGTTAAAGATGACGCGGGTTGATAACAACATAATGGTGCAGAGCCTTTTGGCAAGCAACCCAAAACTTTGACAACAGCATTAGAAACAGGATCACCAGAAATTTGTTTCTCAAACACATGCAGAGACAAAAGGGAGGTAGAAAAGGCAGAAACAGCCGAGAGGACAATGAACGTTAACAGACAACAAACAATATATCTTCCCCTATTGACATTACAATTTTCACTTGTGTTCTTCCTTTTAGGTGCACATAAACTTATTAAAAGTCAGATCAGGCCAAAAAGTAAAAGCCAAAGTTCCTAAATAAGACATAAATGCCTTCCTCAAGACATTTTTCATACATTCACCGATGGGTTTTTGATATATGCAATAAAAAAGTATGTCACTGTAAAGCTTAACAGTACTTGCTATGTTTTCGCCGCATTTTGATCAATGTAAATCCTTTGAGTATAAAAATATTTCCAAAATATTTCGCATATCATCATCAGCATCATTCAATTCAATACATTTTAAATATTTTTGGCATTCTTTCTAAAGACAACATTCTTCAGTGGTGATAAAAATCATTCTGGGTGGAGCCAATCGTTATTAAAAACTAACGTTGCGTTCATTGACTTTTCCCACTATTTTTCTTGCAGTTGCTTTTATTTCGTTCCTTCACACTACTGGGTTAAACTTTAACCCTATGAAATCATTATTGTATTCTCTGCTTACTATTTAAGTTGGAAGCAAAATCATATCTTCAAACAAGTATGACCTTTTTCATTATTATCGTCGTCCCCACCGGATGGCTAAATTGAAGTAAACTCTACAGCAAACAGTTTAAGCAGGGCTTTTCTCAGATTAGAACTGTTTCCCCTTTTAGTTTACACTTTTACTCCTGTGCTTTCCTTCAGTAAAACTTTTATTTCCCTTCTGGCAAAATAAAAATACTAAAGTAGTAAGTGGATTTCGAATATAAAATCTAGTAAAGTCAACTCAAGAAGTTAAGCCAAAGTATAAGCAAAAACTTGTTTACTTCGTCACACACTGGCAATGTTCAACAGGAATAAAAAATAAAAGCCATTCAGATGACGATCTTGATTATGATAGTGACCAAACATTGATTCTAATAAACATTTTAACGTGCTACTACTCACAATGCATTGTTTTCCAGGTTACCCTGAATAAGAGCATAGCATGGCAAGAAATAAAGGAACAAAAAAATTGTGAGTGAGCAGTACATAACCTAAAGGCAGTCTACTCTTGTGATAAAGACGTGCTTTTCGTGTAATATTGCTTTTCTTCTATTTCGCTAGAAAAGTGTTGCCAAAAACGATGATCGTGATGTTGATGGTGCTTCCCCGATTGCTCTTGTGAACTTTTTACTTCATGGAACGAGAAAATATTTATATTATATTACTTCTTGTAATGGTTTAGGTGTATATTTTGTTCCTTGCTATTTCCAGAAAGCAAATAAGGCTTAAAGTGTTTGTTGCATCACTAATACCAGCATCATATTACACAGGTTTAATCGTAGCCTCTTTTCCAGTTTTTCTATCAGCGTTTCTTACTTTCTTTGATAAAAGTTTTCTCTTTCCATCTAATTTTTTATAATAATCTCTGTTTTCTTATCGGATTTCATTTATAGACGTTCATGCTAAGGAGTTCAATGCATACTAAACGAAAACAACTTTTTCTTTGCCAGATTCGCAAACAAGAATACGGAGAAAAAAGTGTTATCTTTAGTCTCCTGTTTTCCTTCAGCTGCAACTGATTTTTTTACTCAAAAACAGATTATTTTTGCAAGCTTAAGTTTAGTTTTGCAATCACAATGAAACCATAGTAAGGATAGTGTGTAGGTATTTGTGATATGATGTGGGTGTATACTGTGGACATAAAAAGCTCTGATTTTGATAGAGAAATAGAAAAGTGGAAGGGTTTTTAGAAGAAAAGCATTGATTTTTCCTTTCTCGAACTGCTCCACTTCTCCTATCATGACTAAGATATTACAAATCTTCAACTTCTTGTCCAATTTCTTTATAACAATCTGGATTTTTGCACTGGAGAAAGTAGAAATAAAATCAGAGGTTTCCTTTGTTGATGACTGTACGGAATACATTCCGCCATTACAATTGCCCAGCATTATTTTTTATTTTCATTTATAAGTAAGGATAAATTGGCACAATCTCAATATTCTTTCCGTCTTATTCTTATCTTTATTTTCTTGGGCTTTCCTATTTTTCTAAATTATTGAAGATTGCAGAGAAAGTGTTCTGACTCTTCCTATTTGTAAGTGTCTCGTTGTTGTTGTTGTGAAAAGAAAAACAAATTGCGCCTCATTTTTTTCTTGCATTACCCACTTATGAATGAATACAATTTCAACTTTCTTCCCCAGCCAATAAAAATATTACTGGCATGATCATGACTGGGCTAAATTGCCGTTATTGCTGAATGCACTCTCCACATTTCCCCATTTTTTGCTACTTCTGCCGCTGACCGACCTGACCTAGTCTCATAATGAAAGAAACATGTACATGGCTAATAATCAAGATGACCCACTTGCTTTTTGAGATAACTTTATTATAAAATGTTGTTATGTAATTTATAATATAATCTTTAGTGATGTAGGACCACTCAAAAGGATAAGGGTCCATTGTTATTTTATCCTAAAGTGTTTGCTTTCACCCAAGCAGCATTAGTATTATGTTTTTGCATATGTCAAATCTTGTTAAGCTCATTTCAAGACTTTACTCAAAGGAAAAGTGGCAGCAGCAAAGAAATAAAACAACTCGTATGAAACAAGGAGAGAAAATGAATAAAGTGGATATCTCTCCCTATCAATTATTTATTCTTGAGTGGCAAGAAAGGAAAATGCTAAATAGAGAAACGTTACTAAACTGCACGATTGTTTGCATAATATACGTAAGCCAAAAACCTCTTCACTTTTTACTATATAGTTTATATTTTAAACGTTCTTGTTATGATTATGCAGATTTACACGGACAAAGTGAGAGCTTTAGCAAGGTCCTGTCACTCGGCATTGTTCTTTTTGTTGTTCATTAATAATAAATTAATATGCGAATTGTCATGCGACAAAGGGCTTCACGAAACTACAACTTTCACCCCGTCTTGTTTACAAATCACATTAGGTAAGTTTCAAACTAATTTTAAAAGTGTTGACCATTTCATAATTATTATAATTTCTTAATTTTTGTCTCATTATAATTTCAGTATCAAATATTATGCAGTTGGGGTACTTGAAAAGAGCATTACAATAAAATAACGCATCATTGTCTTTTAAGTTTTATACATAGGACGTATGCAACATATCATACCGAATCACATCATATCACACGGACCAGAGAGCATTTTAGACTAGAGCAAAAACGACAGTCATTCACAGTAGTGGAAGCAGCAGTGCAACGACTGCCAAACCAATTGTCAGCTATAAATTAAGCAGTATATAAGCAAGGTATACCAATGGCTTTAGAATCATTGGCTAAGAAGGGAAAATACATATTTTATAGTAGAACCCTTTTGAATTTTTGTAAGTTTTAACTTGAAAGAGAAAATAGCTGTAAAATACTTGAAAGCAAGGGAGAAAGAGTATGAAAGCATCCGCTTGATGTGGTCTCAAATGGTCAGTATTCCATTCCATTTCATTTTTGACAAAGCAGTATATACGACCTGTATAGCATATAAAATATCTTTATCAGTTTTAAAAATGTAGTTTTTGTTCAAAAGAAATATTTTCATAAAATTCTTTTTCATTTGGCTAAGAAGAGAAAATACATATTTTATAGTAGAACCCTTTTGAATTTTTGTAAGTTTTAACTTGAAAGAGAAAATAGCTGTAAAATACTTGAAAGCAAGAGAGAAAGAGTATAAAAGCATCCGCTTGATGTGGTCTCAAATGGTCAGTATTCCATTCCATTTCATTTTTGACAAAGTAGTATAGACGACCTCTATAGCTTATAAAATATCTTTATCAGTTTTAAAAATGTAGTTTTTGTTCAAAAGAAATATTTTCATAAAATTCTTTTTCATATAAATCATCATGTCCTTTGTACGTGATATCACGCATTCTTACCCAATATTATTTTTTTCATTTACATTCGAACATTTTGAAGTCGGAGAATAGGTTAAAAATAAAAAAGTGAAAAGATGCTCTGTTCATCTGCCAATGCCACATTCACTGTTCCGTTTTTCCTTTTTGTCCAACGTATGTGTTTGTATGAAATAGTGCGAATAAACTGGAGCAGGACAAAACTGGAAAAGTTTGATTTCGCTGCTGATTTTTTGTATTTTTTTGCCCGGCTCCTTTTTACTATGCAAGGAAAAGTTGAGTTCTAGCGCTTTGGTCCAGAAACTTGTTCTGGCCTGCATCAGTTTTTTATGCTAGAAAAATTTTATTGCTGGGAATTTCCTCTTCATTTATCTATCACTGTTTGCTTCGTATTATTATTGCTTTGAGAAGAGAATATAAAATTTATTTTCATCTCTGGAATGAGACTGAAGTTACGTTACTCGTACAATGTAGTGACACGTCGACTATACAGTTTTAGACACAAAAGCACGGATGATAAAAGCCTCTGAATAAAAAATGATCTTCTTTTCACAATTTCTATAAACTTGTCCGTGTACAACACGTTTCCAGCTTTTTATGAAGAAATGAGTTGTCTTATGTGAGTTAGAGGACGACAGAAATGATTTGTAAAAAGTAGCAAATTCATAAAATTGAATCAGTAGCAGCTACAGTGACAGATGGATTTTTTGTAATAAAGGACATAAAAACACGGGAATGTAATTTGCATTGTTTTCTTCTGCATGCATTGAATTCTGATAGTAATATCCAAAAGCATATTGCTCATTATTCATCAAATTACCCATTTCATTTGTCAAATTTTTCATAATGCACAATTTTACCAAAAACAAAGGTTTTTATTTTTAAAATTACAAACTCTGTTTCTCCAAAAAAAGATGTAAATTCTGCTCATTTCCTCCTTCTTTTTTTGCATCAAGTATAAATGCACATTTGGATATTAACACAAGCCATTAAGCTATATAAGTTGCAAAAGCAAAAAATGCATAAATTGTAAAAACCAATCTCACTTCCTCTCATAAATAAACGGGAAATCAGTTTAATTCTGTACTTTTCTCCCTCCCGAAAATATTTAAACTTTTAACAGTAGTTTTACTCAAAACCGCTTTAAAAACTATTTTCCCACAAACTTTCGAGGAATGAATTAATAAGTAAGTGCATAGTTTTACATGTCCTTGTCAACATAGTTTCCTTGTTCTACAAAAGCGTTCCTCCTTTCATCATAATTTTTAAACATTTTTCTTCCTGGCGGTAATGACGACGACGATGGTGTTGGGAGGTGAGTGCTGCTATTATTCCACGACTTTCACCATAAATGAATGATGTGGTGAAAGGTGAGACAGAAACTAGCCACAAAATCTACCGAAAAAACTAAAACTATTACAGTAGTTGAATAGAACCGCACATCTCAGGTAGTTTTGTTTTCAGCCTAATAGAAAACGGTCGCAATTAATGCTACAAGGAGAATTCCCCGCAAAACAGTTTTAACCTTACATAAATATGGACTTTTGTGAAAGTAATATTTTTTCGTTACACAATTTATAATTTCCAAACTGCTATGTAATCGCAAACAAAATCCTACTTAAAGTTGATTCTTTCCAAAAATTTTTGAATTCTTTCTTTTAGTTAATCAGTTATTTTTCAAAATGGACACAACAAGAGCAGCAGATGGTCTATGCCTACCTTAGTTTATTAAACACGAAATCAAATCAAGGCCCCGGTGTTAGTGACGTAAAGTCAGGAGTTTCATTTAGACAAACCCGTTATCATCACAGTATCGCCATAAGAAACCTAGATTTCTTGGAAAAGAGAGCATTCCATAAGAAAATAGCTAATAAGCCAGGAAGCCGTTTGCAAAACCCAGCCAACCTTAGAGTAGTCAGCTGGTTGATAAAATCCTTTTAGATGACGAAGAGCAACGTTTTTATTCTTTATAACTAGTTCATGTCGTCCCAGACCAGTTAGTAAAATGTTGGTATCCTTATTCCTTCCATTTGCTTACTTATTTCTTGCTGGAGGCTGCTGCTACTGATGTAACCTCACTGGAAAGAAAATTCCTGGCTGCCAACGAGGTGGAATTATTACTTCCTGGCAGCATACTGTGAGTAAGCAGCAGTTCGTGTCTCTCAAAAGTGATATGCCAACAAGGGCAATCTTTTTAGAGAGAAAAGGAGACCTCTTTTACCAACATTCTACATACCTATATATACATTTTGTAAAAAGCAAGCAAGTATATAATGACGCAACGACACACATACCAAAATATACCAATAGCAGTAAAATGCAGGTTAGAAATTTCAAATTAGGAACATATCCGTGATATTCTTACAACAAACTATGAATTTGTAAAGTTTCTTTAAAGTAGGTAGTGAAAGTTTTGGTAAGGTAGCAACGACAAAAGACGTTTCTGGACTCTGCTCTCCTTTCCTTTTACTCCACCTACGTAATTTTAAGTAATAACGTGGGAGCAAAGTCAAGCTTATATACTTAGCTATGCCCAAAAGGAATTCTCTTATCGGCTCATCTTGTCACGTTCAAAACCATGTGATGATGATGATGATGATGGATCAATCTGATGACTTATCGCAAACGCTTGGATAATTTGTCAGAAAATAAGACAGAGTTTTCTTGTCGTTTCATTTCATAAGGAGAAAGTTCTTGAGCTGCTCGGATGCTCTTGGCTCGTTGCCTTTTTATCCTTTATGACTCAAGTCCATAGAAAAGAGAAAAATTCGTCTAATTTTCTTTTTATTTCTTTTTCCTCCAAGTTTTTTTAAGTTTGAAGAATGTTGGGACAAAGGTAATGGGTTAGGACAAGTAAAATTCTTTTAATCCTCTACTTGATTTTACCGCTTTTGTAATAAATCCTCTCTGGGAAATAAGTCAGTAGTGCTGTAGCGAATTTAAATGGGTACTGGAAAAAGGAGTACACGAAACAGTGTATATATATAGGTATAGAGCAAAGACCTTTATTTTTTAAATATGCGCAGCAATCTATACAGCAAAGAAAGGAGGACTTATCCTTACTTAATGAATAAAAATGAGTATGTCATATTCTTAAGCGCTTTACTTTCTCAGTTTGTGTACGCTTTAATTTAAAGACAACTTTTACATTTCAAATTCAGGTTGAAACGGAATGAATTAATGAAAAAGTAGAGAAACAAGTAACCTAGAACTTTGTATATAAAATTCTTCATTTTATAGATATCAATATAACCAGAGTAAATTGTTCTTTCTGAGTTTATGGTTTGATTATAAAGCAACAAAGGAACAAAGAATTGGCAATGATATGTAAAGGAAATGATGGGAGCTTAACTAACTGGAAAATGGTTTAAATTGGAACAAGTTGGAACAATTTGAAACTAGTTAAGTACAAATTAAGGAAATGAAGTTTCTTCAAAGATGAAAATATTCAGGTTTTAGCCAGTTTGCGCTTAAATTTGTGGTTAAAAGTAAAAGGTACTACCTATGAAGGCATTTTTACAGTAAGACAATGGAGGGAACAGTAACAATTGGCGTAAATGTACTAATTCCTTTTTATGTTTTTCTCATTTCAAATGTATTCAATTATTACCTGTATTCCTCGACTTCATAAAAACGTGTTGATTACGAGTCAAAATTTAGAAAAAGGAGATATTTAGAAAATTTGTATTGAGAACTGCTCGAAATATTTAAATGAGGTACACAAGTAAACCTATTATCGACCAGTGTCTCCGTGAAAACAGGAAACCCTTGTCAACAAAACAGTTTCCTGTTTTACAGCATTTTCAATGGAACTTGTTATTAAATCAGTAGGTTCTATTTATATGCAGGTAGGTCACATTGTTCAGTTACCAGCATCAATTCACTTACAAAGAAAGGCCCAACGACCGCCATAACCTTTTATATTAGTTTTCTAATAAAACATTTACTGCAAGAAGTTGTACTATTCTAGTAAGTGTAAGTTGGAATGCATGCCATTAAATAAGAATATTTTTCACTACTTTACATTTACAAGTCCCATCAGGTCTT
>JAANSO010001706.1:0-15814 GCA_036507315.1 Lepidocyrtus fimetarius | reverse complement strand
TAAAATTGCGTACCCAATTAAACTTAAAAATAGTTATCCTCGTCGCTTTATTGCGTTTTTAAGTGGAAATAGAAATGGAATGACCTGGAAGTTAAATAAAACCATGAAAGCATTTTTATTTTCATTTTTTTGATTTGATTCTGGTTAGACAATGAAAGTTAAGCAATGAGAAGGAAAATGATAGCGTGAAAGCATGTATCGTGAAAGAGTAAAGCAAAGTAACAGAAAGAAGGAGAGAGAAGAGCAAAATATCATTTCAAGGTCATTCCGTCAGTTTTTACAATGCCCTATAAGCAAAAGCAGTTTAGTCTTTGCTGTTTCATTTGCATTGCAAAATGACGATGGAAGGAAAATATGTTTACCTTGTCTTTATTGTGTAAATATTAACTAAGGAAAAGAAAGTCATTTAACCGTTGGAGACAAACCTTCACTTGCACGATTATTGAACTGAGGAATAACTACAAAAGCTATCATCAAGAGTATGAAGTGGTTAAATAAATTACGTTTGGACTTTTTACTTTCTGCTCTGTAGTTTATTGCTGGTTCTTGATGCTTTTGTAATTTTTTACCTGCTCTAATCCATCAGAAATATGTTGAATGATTAGACGAGGAAAGCTCAGCAATTCCTTTAGAAAATATGCATTATTCTTTTGTTCTCGGTCAATAGCATTTCCTTGCTTATTAATGCATTTGGATAATTTAGGGGCATTTTGGGACTGAAAACTATCTATAAAGCTTTTATTGGTTTTGTCGTCTACGAATTCTAATTAGTTAACTTAAAGTAATTTTGATTAGGTTAATGAGCTAGTTTTTATTTTCCGAGGCGAAAGCTGTCCGTGATAAGTTCAAAACCGGAAGCGTTCTTTGCCCTGTAGAAATCAAGGTGAGGTTGGAAGTGGGACTCGGGACTATGTTGAATAACGGTCCAGCCACCGCCTTTGATTTTCATGTCACAGAAGACTTTAACGCCGTCCTTTGAAGTAGATTTGAAGACTGAAATATTAAGTAAACGGCGTTTTCTGTGCTTGCTTTATTTTTTTAAGTAGCTTTTTGGATGTGGGTACAGCGATGGCAAACTTTTGAATTAAAAATAACAAAAGTAACTTCGTGTTTAGATTTTGAATAAATGCTGATTAATTGATGAATAGAATATTTGGACGATACTTTTTCAATATAAACTTACAAAACCTAATTTCAATTTTTCTGAGCATGTATCCAATAACAGTTTTTTATTAGTTGAAATAGGTCATGTCATCTCTTTTTTATCAAAGTAAATAAACTAAATTCCATAGGATTGTTTATTTCTGTTTTGATTATCGCATTGTTAATCATGCTCATATTTTTCATAGAAATCTCTCAATTTTTAAAAAAATGCTACAAAATGGATTTTAACCTTTTTAAAAATTGAATAGCTATCATGCAATGAAAACACGCAAGAAAAATACACAATTTCAAGGTTTTAAAAAATTTTAATGTTTACTATTGGCATTAAATAATATCCACCTTGTGGCTCTTGTAAAGTAAACTGCTTATACAATTCGCTAGTGAAATATAGAAAATATTTAAAATTTTGCGTCATGTTGGGAAATTGGAGGTCTAGAACTTTGATTGTGGCTTATTTTGATATTGTAATAAATTAAAATTAACTTTGATAATGCCACAGTAACTGAATTAATTGTTTTAAAGGGGTTAACAGGTCTCGGATTGGTTTTGTTTGGTTTGGTAATATATTCGATGGTGGTAGTGGACTTAGATGGAAAGAAGCATGCGAAGCTGCCCAAAAGGATTGCCTTATCTGTCTACTTTCTCCTGCATTTTGTTCAATTGTTTGCTGCATTGCAATTAAAATCTGCAACGGAAGTGGTAAAATGTCGCAAATTATTTCTGTTTTTAAATATACTTTAAAAATTCTGTTGTTTAGGTGGGAGATGCATCCTCAGCGGTGAAAATGACAAGGACTTGGATCGCCAGCTCGGTTTTATTCGTGGTCATTTTATTCATCAAAACCGTAACTGACGGGGAATACTAATTTTTTGCAATTGTCGTATTTATCCGCTTGATTTTCTTTTTTGTTGTGTTTAAATTCAGAATAGTCCTGGAAAGGGAAATGACATGAGTAGTTATGTAATCCAAAAATAAATAAAAAAATATTTATGAAAGTGTTTTTAATGTTTTTGAATAACTGCGAATATAATTTTGCTTAAATACTGCAAAAATCATGTAAAACGCTTCAAAATACTTTTCTCATTGAAAATTAAGCAAAGCTTTAGAAAGAAAAAGAACTGACTTGAAATCATATCAGAATGAAAGAGTGAGAGAGGAATTGAAGGGGAGAAAGGAGCAAAATTTTATTTCAAGGTCATTCTCTTTTTACAATGCGATTAAAGCAAAATCAGTCTTTGCTTTTTCATAGCATTTTGTCCATTTCAAAGCTATCCCCAACAAGCAATTATGACAGGAGGTGTGTTTACCTTTGCAAAAGTTGCTTTGGCAGGAGATAGCCCACAGTAGAAAATATTTTGCTACAGTTTCAGGTTAAAAAATGATGAGCAGAGTTGAGCAATGGGCATTGTAACAAAGAGAGATGCCTGCGGGGCTTAAGCCGAAATATTTTATGTTTTCGTAGTAAATGATACTGGCAATGTAATAATGCAGGTAGGATGAGTAGAGAAGGCGTATTCTTTTTGTGCTTTAAAGATAAAAATATTGAAAATCTAGCAATATTCAATGCAACACACTCAAAAATATTTCTGAGCTTTTAAATTTAAATTTTTAGTTTAATCATGGCTGATTGGAGATTCAGAAGCAGGCTTGTTGCCTATTTCGATCTGGTAATTAAGATTGTTTGAAGTCATGAAGTTATTTATTTAGGTGATTTTACAGTTAAAAACAATTCTAATTACAGATTTTAACTGGAATTGGACTGGTTTTTATCATTATTGGGTTAATCGGCGCTGCTCTTGTATTCAGTGACAAGAAAGTTCGACAAGACCTTGAGGAGAAAAATCCAGAGTTTGCAGGTAAAAATTTAATTACTTGCAAAATTTTATATTAAATATTTTAATTAATGTTAATTTATTATCTAGGAATAACGGTTTTGCTATGGATTGTACTCGGATTCTACCTTTTGGCTTGTATTCTCCAGTTTTATGCCGCTTTGAAATTAAAAAGTGCAACGGAAGTGGTAAAGTTACTTTTATATATTAAATGAAGTAAATTAACAATTTGAGAAAATAATTATGGTTTAATTATTTTTAGGGAAGGGATCCTGGCATGGCAAGAGAAATGGCTAGGACTTGGATGATCATCACGATTGTTTTTATGGTGTACTCGGTTATCGAAGGGATTGTCAAAGGGACTTTTATCTTGTTAGTTATCGGCCTTATCATCCGCGGATTGTTTCTTTATGCTGTGCACATGTTCCGCTTGGACCTTGAACAGGAAATGACTCGGCCGAGTGGAATGGTTGGGGCGGCTCCAGTTAAATAAGCTTTTATTACTTCATTTTTACATTTTTAATTTTTGCCAATAATGCCAACTTTAATATGTGACTGTGTAGATTTTTAATAAATACTATTACTGAACTAATTTCTAGAATGCAAGTTGCACCCAATTAATTTTCCATAGATACCTGATTTTTAATTATTGTGTCGTGCAAGGCAATCAAAAAAAAGTTAGCAAAGGTGAGACAGAGATTTCTTCGTTGGCTTCATGCAAAAACCATGCAGAAATACTGGAAGATCCTTTTCTCAATTAAAGCAAAGCTCGGGAAGAAAAAACAACTAGTCTTGAAATTATGTAACTGACACAGAAAACCAAAAGTGAATGGAAGAGAAGAAGTTTTATTTCAAGGTCGTCTTTTTGCGAGAGTTAATTCACTGAAAAAAGTTTTGCCTGCTACAGTTTAACGTTAAAAATATTAGCAGAGCAATAAGCATTGTCAAAAGATGGAAGAATCGATAGATTTGGGAATAAAATGCCTGCGGGGTTTTCAGCCAAAATATTTTTTTAAATCTTAAAACGCAGATGGGTCCAGTGGTAAGGCTGGACCAGGGCAATGGCTTATTTTAAAATATTTAACGGAGTTAAGATTAAGCAGTCGTCCAAAAATATTTAAATATTAAGTTTGAGGTTAATCATGGCTGATTGGCGATATAGAAGCGGGATTGTTGCTTACACTGACCTGGTAATAAAAAGTGTTAACGTTGTAAGTACACAATTAAAGATAATTTTATTTACAGGCTTTTACAGGGTTTGGGTTGGTCATTGTTATTGTCTACTTGGGATTAACAGTTTATACCCTTGTATCCAGTGCCAAAGTTCGACCAGATCTTAAAGAAAATAGTCATAGAATTGGAGGTAAAAATGTTATTCACTGCGTAGCTAATTAAATATTATTGAAACTAAAGTTGTTTTTTATTTAGGTATATCCATTTTGGTTTGGATTCTTCTTGGATTCTACCTTTTGGCTTGTATTCTTCAGTTTTATGCGGCTATGAAATTAAAAAGTGCAACGGAAGAGGTAAAGTTAAATTAATAGGGTTTTAATTAGCTTAATTTGGAAGTAGTTTAAGTTAATGTTGTTTCATTATTTTAGGGGAGGGATCCTGGCATGGCGAGGGAAATGGCTAGAACTTGGATGATCATTACGATTGCTTTTGTGGTTTATTCAGTTATCGAAGGAATTGTCAATAGGAAATTTATATATTTAGTTATTGAACTTATCATCCGTGGATTGTTTCTGTATTCTGTGCACATGTTCCGATTGAAACTGGAGCAGGAAATGACTCAGGCGAGTGGAATGGTTGGGGTGGCGCCACTTAAATAAACTTTAAATATTTTTTTACTTAATTTTTAATTATTGCTAATATCGACAAATTTAATACTTGAGAAGTGCAAAATCTTGAATAAAATGAACGTTTAAATTTTAAGAGATATTTTTTGTTATTTTTTACCTAATTACACAGAATTTACAATATTTATTACTCATTTTAAAAGGTGCACTTGTTCTACAAAAATAGAACCGTTTTTTCCATTCCATTTTAATTCTGCCAGTTCAAAGTCTTCATAGTCTGTAAACTTTTCAATAAGAGTTGAATAATCACCAAGCGCAAACGGATTTCGGTATTTTGACTTTAAAAATGTCATTTTATGACAAAAGTAAAGCTCTATTTATCCATTGCAAGATAGCCAAACCTACCTTTAAGTACAATAGTTGCAACTTTGCTGGAGAAAGAAAGTGAGCAAGACTGACAAACAAAACCGTATGTTTTGCTTTTATTGCGTGACTTTGTAAGCAAAAATCACCAGTTTTCTTCGCTGCTTTCTTTGCTTTTTGCATCAGGGCATGAGAGATAGTTTTCAAGTAAAAATTGTTGAAGCAGCAAGCCTTGTGCAAAAAGCATTTTAATTATTTTAGTGTAGGATTCTGCGGAGATATTTGCATAATTATGGGACCCTTCTGGTTTCTTTTCCTACTTGTGCAGTTTTGGGTATGATGCTTCATAAGTTCTCCCCATTTATCTAATTTATATTGGACTTATAATGGAACGCATTCCTTACGAAGCATCATTTTAAAAAAGTATTTTAACGTGGGCTGGAGTAGGACATCCTTAGGAAGCAGCAGCTTTAATAGCCTGATCGTGCAAATATTCCTTTTGAAGGACATTGTCCAACGTGGATTATTTTTGCGACTGCGTCAAGGTAATGAACATTGTTGGGCAATAAACATTGCAAAAAGCTCAATGAAACAGAAAGAATTGCCTGCGGGGTATTTTATATCAGCAAAAACGATTAGGATTGATCTAATGGTCAAACTAAAGTAAGGCTGAAATAGAAACAAATGTGGAGATTAGATTTCTGGAATAAATTATTCAACGAAGTTGAGATCCAACTGAAAAAATGAGTTTTTAAATATTTAAATTTAGTCGAGTTGAATCATGGTGGATTGGAGATGTAGAAGTAGGATCGTTGTTTACTTTGATATGGTAAAAAATTATAGGTAATATTTTAAGTGCAAGCTTAAAAATTATTTTAATTACAGCTTTTCACTGGAATTGGATTGGCACTTTTCATTCTCTATTTAATACTCACCGATTCCCCTGTATTCCGTAAATCAAAACTTGGACTGGACAGTAAACGAACTTAATAATCAAGGTAATTTGGTTAAGCACTTTTAATAAATTTGATTTTTTATTTAGAAAAAACGGTTTTGATTTGGACTGCCCTTGGATTACACCTTTTGGCATGTATTCTCCAGTTTTATGCCGCTTTGAAATTAAAAAGTGCAACGGAAGTGGTAAAGTATATAAAAATTATTAATTTAACGACGTTATGTAAAAAATGGGGTGAGTAATTATGGTTAAATTTTCAGGGAAGAGATCCTGTCAAAGCGGCAAAAATGGCTAGGACTTGGTTGAACATTACGATTGTTTATACGGTGTACTCGGTTATCGAAGGGATTGTTAACGGGTCTTTTATCTATTTGAGGGTCCATGTTTTCATCCGCGGATGGTTTCTTTATACTGTGCTTATGTTCCGGTTGCAACTGGAAGGGGAAATGACTCAACCAAGTGGGATTGTTGTGGCTGGTTCAGCTAATTGAACTTATTTTTTAATTAAGTTTTAATTTTTGCCAATAATGCCAACATTTAAATGTGTGGATTTTTAATAAATATTGTTATTCAACTAATTTGTAGAATGCAAGTTGTACTCAATTGATTTCTCACCGATACATGTGTTGAATTATTATTTATGTCAGAGTAGCT
Source organism: Lepidocyrtus fimetarius (assembly GCA_036507315.1). Classification (NCBI taxonomy): domain Eukaryota; kingdom Metazoa; phylum Arthropoda; class Collembola; order Entomobryomorpha; family Entomobryidae; genus Lepidocyrtus; species Lepidocyrtus fimetarius. The sequence goes on along the minus strand of JAANSO010001706.1, from coordinate 9,047 downwards.
GTGATAAATTTTCGATAAGATTTTATTGACACGCATGTTTTTTACGCAAGTGCAAAAATGCAGAAATACTTCAACATCCTTTTCCTAATGACAGTTAAGCAAAACTCGAGAAGAAACAAGAGCTAGTCTTGAAATTATGTAACTGACACAGAAAACCAAAAGTGAATGGAATAGAAGAACAGAGTTTTATTTCAAGGTCATTAATTTTCAACGGCCTTTAAGCTAAAGCAAATTCATCCTGTGCGTTTCATTGCATTTTAAAGCTATCCCTGGACAAATAAGCTGTGTTTACTTTTGAGAAAGTATTTTTACGAGAGTTAATTCACTGAAAAAAGTTTAAATGATTGGCAGAGTTGAGCAATGAGCATTGTCATAAGATGGATTGTGGAGAATAGATAGATTTGGGAATAAAATGCCTGCGGGGTTTTCAGCCAAAATATTTTTTAATCTGGCTTCATAAACAGATGGATCCTGTAAGGCTGGACCAGAGTAATGGATTATTTTAAAATATTTAACGGTTTAACGGTAAAATATTTAAATGAGTAGTTGGCAATTCGTCTAAAATATTTAAAAAATATTTAACTTTGGTGGGGTTTAATCATGGCTGATTGGAGATTCAGAAGCAGGATTGTTGCTTACACTGATCTGGTAATAAAAACAGTTAACGTTTTAAGTACAAAGTTAAAAACAATTTTATTTACAGGCTTTTACAGGGTTTGGATTTGGATGGGTTTGCAATATTTTCTACGTGGGAATAATTGGTACCCTGGTAACCAGTGGAAAAGTTCAACCATATCTTAAAGAAAACAGTCATAAAATTACAGGTAGGTACTAATATATTCACTGTCAGTTAATGATTTAAACTAAAGCTGGGTTCTTTATTAGGTATAACCATTTTGGTTTGGATCCTCCTTGGATTCTACCTTTTGGCTTGTATTCTTCAGTTTTATGCCGCAATGAAATTAAAAAGTGCAACGGAAGAGGTAAAGTTAAGTAGGGTTTTAATTAGCTTATTTAGGAAGTAGTTTAAGTTGGTTTAATTACTTTTAGGGAAGAGATCCTGGCATGGCGAGGGAAATGGCTAGGAATTGGATGATCATTACGATTGTTTTTAGAGATTAGAGATTAGATTTATTTCTGATTCAGTAAAATAATTGACACGATTACATAGATTGTCATCGACGGGCAAATACTTCGTCAATCCACTATTAATAACAATATTCCAATTAAGAAAAAAAAACATACAAATCAAAGAAATAAATATAAAAAGCTATACGAACAGTCAATTAAAAATGAATTTCCAATTTTAAAAAAACATCAGATATTAATAATTGTTTTCGCTCGTTGTTAAATATTTAGTGAACTTCTCTGGTTCAAGTCTGTAAGACTTGTTTAACAAGTCCACAATTGTAGGAATGGGAGAATTTTTGTAGCGATTAGTCCTACTCTTAAACGGAACAAGCAGATTACTCGATCGGAGTCTACTTCCACCACAAAAATTAGGTAACCAGTTCCTGTACCTACTATCGCGTAGTAAGCTTTCCCCAAAAGTTTTGCAAAGTTGATCTCTCCTGATTTTCAGATCCTCGATTTTAAGATCCTGTAAAGTTTTTGCATAATGTAGGGTTCCTAAGGAGAAGTGTTTACCCAGGATAATCTTCACTGATCTGAGTTGGATTCTTTCGATGTCTTCCGTCAAGGATTTAGTCAGCCCACCATTCCACAATGGAGCTGCATATTCTAAAATCGGACGGATATTTGTTTTGTAGAAACAGACAAGTTCTGAAACTGTAAATCCATAGTGGGAAAGGTTCCGTAGAGCCCACAGTCTTGATGCCGCTTTGCTTACGATATTGTTGATGTGGTCCTCCCACGTCAGTTTATTATTTAAGAGTACACCCAATAGTTTACAAGAAGTTACTTTTTCTACTGAAGATGTACCGAGATTGAAGTTCCATTCCTTGCTGGTGCATTTCTTAGTAAAATCGATGACCATGATTTGAGTTTTTCTTGAATTTAATGTCATTTTAACTTCTTGAGCAGCTTCGGCTGCCTTGATCAAAACTAAGTTCCATTCCTTGCTGGTGCATTTCTTAGTAAAATCGATGACCATGATTTGAGTTTTTTTTGAATTAAGTGTCATTTTAACTTCTTGAGCAGCTTCGGCTGCCTTGATCAAAACTGATCTAGTCACAACAGGTTCGCTGGTATCTTCTGACGATACTGATGTGACATCGTCGACAAATCCACACGACAAAGTATTTAACCTTAATGAGTTAAGGTTAGTCAAAAAGGGGTCAAAGGTTAAAATGAATGTCAAAGGACCGTTTAACGTGCCTTGTGCTAGTCCACGTTTCATTGGGAGAAAAGAAGAAAGAGTTCCGCCTACTCGTACACAATTCATTCTCCCGGAGATGAAATTAATCATCCACTGAATAACCCTTCCATTAACATTCAAATCGATCATTCGTTGGATCATTAAAGGGTGTGACACTACATCAAAGGCTTTTTGGCAGTCAAATAGTGTCATTGTCACAGGTTGGCTTTTACTTTCAAGGGATCTTACTACGAAATCATACAGGCGAATCAGACAGTGAGTTGTAGAAGATTTAGGAACCACACCAAATTGATTTTGTGATAAATTGCCTTGGAGGGATGACATTATTGATTTGTTGACAAAATATTCTGAAAGTTTAGCCAAATTTGAGGTCACTGTTACTGGCCTTAAATCATTTAAAGAAGATACAGTTTTAACTTTAGGAATTGGGCAGATGAATCCGCATTTCCAAGAATTCGGGACCTCTCCAGTAATGTATGATCTCATTAGGATAGATTTTATTATTGGAGCAAGCAAGCCAGCACAATCCTTGAGAATTTTTGATGGAATGGCCTGCGGGGAATTGCTTTTGTGAACCTTTATTTTGCAGAGTTGTTTAAAAACGTCGGTTTCGGATAGCTCAAATGGAAGTTCAGTAGCTGGATTATAATTATTAAGATCGTTTGTACTCCAATCGTCTGCGTTTCCTGTTATTGACGCAAAGTGAGCGTTTATTTCATTGACAATGTCCAAGTTGTCATTCGTCTTAATTACCCTCTTTAACTGATCAATCACTGAGCTAGTAGAGACAGCATTGATACGCTTTACCGATTGAAACCATTGACGATCTCCCACAGTATTAACTTTTGATAAAAGTTTTTCTCTGTATGTCGATTTGGCTAATTTGATTTTTCGTCTTATTTGGGAATTAACTTTTCGCCAATTGTCATCTTTCTTCCTATACAAACAGTTTTTCTGCTTGATCAAAGATTTAATTTCATTTGTCATCCAAACCTTGTCCGTTTTTCCACAAACTTTTTCTTTTTCTGGAAAACATTGTGAAATAAACTGGAAAACCGTCCGATGAAAAATTATGTCCATTTGGTTAACAGAGTTTGCTCGGTACACGTCCTCCCATTTTTCTCTTTGAAAAATTGATGTTATTTTTTGCATTCCTTCTTGAGACAAGGGTCGGTGTTTAATTCGCGTTATAACATTTTTCTCAGTAGAAATTGCAGGATTAGGACGCCAGATTATTGAAGAATGTCTGCTTAACCCAAGTGGAGCCATTTTTTCGCATGGAACGTAAAATTTTTTCAAATTTGTTAAAATAACGTCAAGATGTGTTTCTTCTCCATTATGAGACTGGTAGGTGGGAAAGTTGACAACTTGTTTTAATTCAAATTGTGTACACAGTGCCTTGTATTTCCATCGATTTAAATCTCCGGTAAGCACAATTCCAGGATTGACATATCTTTTTTTAATAAAATCCATAGACTCACACAGATATTGATAAATACTTCTTGATTGTGAGATTGACTGGTTTGGAGGGACATAAATAGTTCCAATTACAATGCAACTGACACTTCTCGGTAATCTTTTATGCCTTATGACAATCCACTGACATTGGATGAAGCTATCCTTACAGTTAAGATGCAAAGGAAAACAGGTAATGTCAGTTCTGACATAAACGGCAACTCCACCTCCAGTTTTGTTTTTTCGAGCATCGGAAAATACGTTGTAACCTTGAATATTTATAGGTTGGAGTTTATGATTTACTCGGTTATCCAGGGAGTTATCATTTTTATTATTGAACTTATCTTTCGTGGATTGTTTCTTTATGTTGTGCACAGGTTCCGATTGAATTTGGAGAAAGAAATAACTCAACCGTGTGGAATGGTTAGGGTCGCGCCAGTTAATTAAGCATTATTTTTTTAACAATTTTAATTTTTAATTCTTGCCAATTAATACCAACTTTAATACTTTAAAAGTGCAAAATCTTAAATAAAATGTGCTTTTAAATATTAGTAGATAATAATTTGTCGTTTTGTTAAATAATTGCACAAAATTTACAATAATTAAATTAGAAAGTGGCTCTTTTAATGACGTATAATGTGCACTTGTCTTACTAAAAAAGTGAGTGTTCCCCTCAGGGGAGTTTTTGACGACTTTTTCTAACATGCTTGACAAAAGTATATTTTGTAGAGAAATTCTTTCCACATCGGCAATAAAAAGGCCGGGCTCCAGTGTGAGTTTGTAAAATGGTATAAATGTCATGGCATTTTTGGGATTTGTCACATTTCCTTCTCCGTAAATGACATGACAACAGTAAAGCTTTCCTCCATTTATCTGGGCAAAATAGCCAACCCTACTTGCAACTTTGCTGGAGAAAGAAAGTGAACTGGGCTGAGCATTGTAATAGGAAGTACTCTCGTGAAGAAGAATATGTAGATATGAAGGGGGAATGGAATGACTTTACAGGATTTTCCAAAATGTATCGATTTCTGTGAAACAGAAATCGATAGCTACATGTACATGTATAGCTACATGTAAAAACAGGTGACAGTGCGTAGTTTGGATGAAACTTTTTTACCTGTTGTTATAAAGCTAAAAATACTGATTGGAGTTGACCGCAATAATCAATGCAAATCTTGAAAGAAAGTTTAATTTTTTAATCATGGCTAATTGGAGATTCATATGCAGGATTGTTGCTTACTTTGACCTGGTGAGAAAAAATAAAATATTTTAAATGACGTGGAAGTTAATTATTTTATTTCCAGGTTTTAACTGGAATTGGATTAGCCTCTGTTATTCTGGGGGTAATCCTCACTGCCGTTTTGTTCGGCAATGAAAAACTTCGGGAACAACTTGGAAAGGAAGTTACGGATTTAAAAAGTAAAAAAATAAATAAATTACAGAGTTAAAAAGGTTTGTAATTAATTTTTTATTTAGCTGTGTCCGTTGTAATCTGGGTTGTCCTTGGAGTCTACCTTTTGGCTTGTCTTCTTCAGTTCTATGCGGCCATGAAATTGAAAAGTGCAACGGAAGTGGTAAAGCTCTTTTTATTAGTTTAATTGTGAAGTTGTTTAATTCTGTTTTTATCTTATCAGGGCAGGGATCCCGCCAAGGCGAGGGGAATGGCTAGGACTTGGATGATCATTACGATTATCTTCGTGGTGCTCTCGGTTATCGAAGGGATTGTCAAAGGGGCTTATATCTATATAATGGTGATTGGCGTTGTTATCCGCGGATTGTTTCTCTTTGTCGTACACAGATTCCGCGTGAATTTGGAACAAGAAGGAACTCAACCGAGTGGGGATGAATTGGCTCAGATGACGGCTATTGTGAAATAAATTGTTTCAAAATGTTAAAAATGAAACGCTGGAATTCTTCTGCAGAAGATCCTTCTTGCCGGAAGCAACCAAGAAGTCTTATAATAAAATTAAGACTATTCAGTTGCTGACGTGCCAATTTTAGTTATCACTCGAATAGCCAAAGATATCGGCGTTAAGGTCTTATTTTTAAGTAAATCATTACTAAACTTTGTTGGTCCTCACATCTCCTTTGGAAAGTTCTTTTATTAATGACAGGGTATCAATTAATGTTACATAAATTGGTTTTCCTTAAATACAGTATAGCGATAATTAATAAATTATAGAATAATTAGTTACACTGCTTAATTCATTAGATATTCCAAAGTAGAATTTATAAATTATATAAAAATATGGTGTGTTATTATCTAGTATAAAAACAAAAATTTTACCCTTTTAATAATAGTATATTTGTTAGTAAAGCTATTTAAACGATTTAAACATTTTTCCTCAAAAAGGTTACAAAACTTATTCAATGTGGCTATCCTTGACCATTTTACTGAAGAGGTACAAAGTTAAATACAAATTTTGTAGCGTATTCTTCGACCATGTATTAATTAAGATTTAAAGGAAGAATTTTGGATAAAACAACATAAATTGGATAATAATAAATTTTATTCTAAGTAAAAAAGTGTATAATTTTAATTATTTACATATAGATAACTAATAATTTAATAAGGATAAGCACATCACACATCATTGACGATAATTAATTGGGGAAAATGGCTCTTCTCATGACGCATTAGCCGTTTTTCATTTGTAATCTTTTTACTGCACACTTTACACGAATGGGTTTTCTCTGAATGATACCTCCACTGGTGATCGTTTAATCCTTTTTTACTTCTGAATTTTTTATCACAAAACTTACATGGAAGTAGAATAGGAAACCGTTCCCCTTGTGGGAGTTTTCCATGACGGTTTCTGATATGTTTCTTAAGTACGTATTTTGAAGAGAAAGACATTCCACACCGGCATTTAAAAGGGCGATCTCCTGTGTGACTGAGCACATGAGTTGAAAGAGTAGTCTCATGCCGGAAGTATCTTGGGCAGAATTTACACTTGAATTTTGCAATCTGCTTGAGTTTTTCAGGGGGTAGGAGGTGAGCGTGGTTTCGAACTAAATGGGTTTTGTACTGGTCAGTTCCCCAAAGTGTTTTTGGGCAGTTTGGGCACTTAAATTGTTCCTTTTGAAGTAAATTGAGGTCATCCTTGGATAGGGAAGCTTCAAAATGATCACCCTGTTGGAGTTCAACTTGGGAGGAAGTTGGATGGCAGGTTTTTAAGTGAAGGGCATGCGCATCCTGTGAGGTGAAAGATATTTGACATGAACGGCATTTACGTCGGGATTTTAAATGCGTTCGAATATGCCGGGAAAAATCTCGTCTGTCCCGGAAGTATTTCTCGCACGGTTTGCAATTAAATTTTGAAAGTTTCTGGAGATAGCTTGGAGTGAGGGTGGCGAGGTGTTCTGGTGGGACATGGCCTTTGACGGAGTACAGCTGAAGGAATCGTTTTTTGCAGAAACTTTTACCACGATGTTTTTTCGGAGTTTTATATGTCTCCAGTTTTACTTGTTGAACTGCTTCGACTTCCGGAAAGGATTCAATTACGGGAATTTCATCTTCTACTTCGGTTTTTATTTCTTTGTCTAAAACATCGCCATTAAAATCTTCCGAAGCCGCCTCCTCGTTGAAAAGATGCTCAGGGGAAGGAAGGGATCCTTCAGGGGTTGGATTTGGTTTAGTTTTCTGAACGGCGTTTACCTTTTTAAGAGTTATTTTTGGTAGAAATTCATCAATTTTTAATTTACTCTTTGTTAAAACCTTTTGCCGAAGTTCTGATACAATTTTAAAATGTTTTTGAGTTTTTAAATCACAGTGGTCAGAATTTAACGGTTTGGAAACTGTTTTTAATTTTTCTGATATATTTTTTAAACTTGATTCTACTTTCATTCTGCTCACTTCAAAGGCTTCATAGTCTTTTGTAAACTTTTCCAAAACGGTTGAGCAATCACTGCATAAACTCACTCGGACTTCGGTTTTGTTTAAAATTGATGTGGATTTATTGGAAAGAGATGGAAGTTCGGTTAAGTTAATTCCCAAGTATCGGAAAATATTCTGTAATGAAAACTTTCTTTCTTTATAAGCTTCTTCGGCGATGTCAAAACTAAATATTTCATTAAAACAAATAAAACAGTTTTTTGAAGTGTTTAAACAAAACTGAAATCTTTTACTAGCCATTTCAAAAGTTTTCTTAATTCGTTTCAGTTAAGTTTACAAATGAAAATGGTTAATTTTATTGTTTTTGGTAAAACTATTATTCCTCGTGTTAGCCATCAGCTGTGAGTTTTATCAGGCATAATACAAACTGGGAGAAAAAGTTCAGAGTTGTATATACAAGAAGAAAGCAGAGCATTTTGATTTGTATGCTATAGAACGGTCATGTTTTAGACTCTAAAGACTCATTTTAGAGAATGCAAGCTTCCTTATGAAATATGCTTACGAATAGAAAAGGGGAAAATATAACGCTGAACTTATGTTGAGAGAAGTGGATAGCTTTGAGTTTTTAATCTGGCATTTTGCATGGTGGGGAGATTTACATTAAAAATTCAAGAAAAGTTTTATATTATAGCAAAAAAGCAATTCTTATTGAGCAAATACGTAATTGTTTTTTAATCTTTGTTTTGCATGAGTTGAAGTCGGAGTAAGCTAAGGAGTAAACATTTTAAAAATGTTCATTGAAATTGCCTGCAGGTTCTTTCCTAATTGACAATAGAAATAAAAAACGGTTTGGATGGATCCTCTCTCAAGGCTGGACAATAACAAAATGCGTGGATTAAAAAATAAAATATTCAACCGAGTTGAGATCCAATCAAAAACATTTTTATCTTGTTAGTTGTCAGCCTTAATTGCCAACCTTACCTTCAACGTATTTGCAGCTTTGCTAGTTTCAAGAGAGAAAGCGAGCAGGACTCAGCATTGCAATATGAAGTTCTCGTGATGTATACGTGGATATGAAGGGGAAATGAAATGCTTGGATTTTCCAGCTTTTTATCAATTTCTGTGATAAATGGAACTAGCTACATGGAAAAACATATGTGTTAAGTTTTATTTATAGTTTTTATGAACGTAGAATGAATGTTTTGTATATTTTTGAATGGGCCAATTAGAGAGGTATAAAGTTGTATCTGGACCCGGCCATATTTGATGTTAAAATATTATTGATCTTGAAATTTGCCGGGGAAGGTGTCTGGAAGATGTATATGAATTTTTAAAATTAAGAGATTAAGTTTTGATATAGAAAATTAAGATTTAAAAATAGTTAGTAAAGGCAGAATTAGTGTATGGTTGTTTTGTTGC
>JAANSO010001705.1:0-15817 GCA_036507315.1 Lepidocyrtus fimetarius | reverse complement strand
CATTTCTTTAAAAGCATTTGCCGAGACAGCTTCTTGTAGTCAGCAAAAGTGACGCCATTAAATAATTGATCAGATTTTTAAAAAATAGCAATCTATTAAAAGTAAAACTACAATTCAAAAATGGCAAAATTATTTCCACTGTTTGGCAAAAACTCTTGTTCTTGCTTAGAGTATCATACCATGTTGTATATGGTAAGAACAAAAATTAACCATATTTGGCCATTTAAATATTATAGTTCATTCTTCCAATATTTCATAAATTATCTTAACCAATTGTAGCTATTAATTGTGGCTCAAATGATGCTGGATGCCGCCTTGTTCCAGGCAATTATTAACATTCCTTCAGATTCTGAAGAAGTTTTAAGTAAGTATTAATTAATAGCATTTGTTTGATACTGTACTTTTTGGTTTTGGTAATTGTAAATTGCAATTCTATGTTGAATTTTCTGTTTCATTCAGATTTATACCAATGCATTCTGATACCTGTGCATTGTCTCCAATCTACTTTGCAATTTTTCTTTGGATTTGATTTATTCAAAGCCATCGTAAAGGTAAAATGAATCATTACTGTGCACATATTACATGAAGTGTATGCTTTGTGATCATTGAATGTTTGTATTTCAAATAATCTTTTTAGCGAAGTGTCCGACGTGCTAGAAACTGGAGAATGGTTTTTCTTTGTTTGCTTGCCATTGAAGCATCCATATTCGTGGCTTACATAGCCTTGGCTTCTTTCTTTTCTATTTTCACCTACGTCACAGCCTTTGGAATCATCTTCAAAGTTTATCTCATTTGGCCCTTAAAGTTTTTCTTGGAGGAATGTCATGAAGTTTGTGTTCCATTAGCTCATGCTGTTTGTGTACCACCTAATGACGTAATGTCAAATCGACCAGGATCCAGTGGCTACTCTTCGAATAACTGAAAATCGATAACGGAAACTGTAAATCAATAATGGTTGAAATGAAAGCCGTCATTTTTGAGTTTCTATTTTCAGAAGTTATATATTTTTAAAATATAAGTGCTTGGAATGAACTCCTTCAAATAATCAATGAAAATGTGCTTTTGCCTGTTTAATATGTTATGAAACATGCCATTACAAATTGTCGAATACTCTACATTCCATTTTTCAAATAATTTGCTACTTCAAAAAACTCTTATGTGTATAATTTTTTGTTGTTTCTTACATGTTTTTGTGAAACTTAATGTTACTGTATGTACTATAGGCGTGTGTTGTTATGCGGTATTCACAGTTAATACTGGGCTGACATGAAATAAAAGACAATGATTACAAAAATAGTACAAACAAATATCTATCACATGCGTATCTATATATCANCAATGATTACAAAAATAGTACAAACAAATATCTATCACATGCGTATCTATATATCACATAATTTTTTTCACATTTTGCAATATTGAGATTTAAATTCAAATGCTACATTCATAATCAGTCGTGTGAATTCTGTAGAAAAATGCTATCAACTAGGAAGCCCAAACGTCGTTTACTTTAGATTTAGATATTGTAATTATGTTTACATGCAAGTTAATCAGAGTTTAGAAACTTTTTGTGCCATATTTGTGAAACTCTACTAAAATATTTGCATTACAAGTGCTCCTATTCAATACAATCATGACATTAAGACATGTGAAAATTTAAAAATGTTCTACTTGCAAAATTCTCGCCTTAAAAATGTGCACAAACTCATCTAAAAAGGGGTTAAAACGCGCTGTAAATACATTACTTTATTTTTGTAATTTATTTACTTGCAACATAAATCATACCAACATTTTTATGTTATGCCTTAACCAATCAACTGTAGCCCGGACAGCTTTAGTGAATTGAATAAGATATTTTACAACATGACACGATCAATTTTCTTTTATTATGCGTGCACTGCCATCGAAAGTTGTATGGGTAAACATTGTGTTCAGACATATTTTATAAATCGAGGAAGAAAAAAATATTCAATGACGGACATCAGTATGACAGAACTTAATAAATTATTCAGAGTTCTTTTACCCATCATCATTTATGCCGATTTCATAAATGAAATGAGATAACTGTAACGACATTTCTCATTCTACTATTATTGGCGTGGGTTCTAAGGAAAAGTAAACAGTAGCAAACCATTTATACAGATATTGCTACATTTTCACTTATTTTAGTTGTGAAAGCACTCCTTCCGTGATACATGCCCATGGTTCTCCTTGTACATACCATTTGAATTTATGAAGGAAAATGTTCGACTAGTTTACGAAATTGGCAAAGTTTTCCTGGACAGTCTGGAATTGAAATCAGTTTTCGATGCAACAGTTGTTAAAGCTATGAACCATGAGCCATATGAACAAACATTTAGGTTTGTCAAAACAGTTTAAACCGACTTCTTTAAGTTTATATGGATGCACGTCATGCATAGATATATGTATATATTAGCCGAAATATTTTCAACGGCTACTAGTACTTTAGATAATTCAAGGACTTCGAATATCAAGCACAGCTCACATCAAGGCTTTTGTTTTTTAAATGTAGAACAAATAGAAAAAAATATTTTTGGTAATCGCTGTTAACTAAATTACTTCAAATCAATTTGATGAAAGCAATAAATAAAAAATGTATTAAACATTTGAGGCAATATACAGCCTAGAAAGAATCGCATGTTAATATCCGTAATTTAAAATAAAAATTTGACAAATTTCTTTCGACAGAAAAGTAATTTCCTAATCTGAAATCAGGGTTCAAGCAACTACCACAAGTTTTAGACAGTTTTTGTTCAGCACGAGGATAATTAAATCGATCCTATTAGATTCGGAGAATAAAAGTGTCCACAAAGAAAAGAAGGAGAAGCTTAATAATATGCTCTACGACATAAAATCTATTTAAAATAAATCATTTCAAGGAATAAATTGCTTCAGTTGGATATTAAATCATCAAAATTTTGGGAACAAACTTGATCATGTAGGTTATAAAGTTGACTTGATCAAAGAATCGATGACGACGTTCAATATCAAGGTGAGACTGATTCTGATTTTAATTTAAAAATGTTAATCTTGTGTGACGTGGCGATTACTGTGAATGTTATAGGCGTATTACATACTTGAGAACAAAATGATGATCCTTTAACAGTATGTAAAATACTTCATTTAATTAAAAGGATCTAATTATAACGATTGATCACCATTTATTCCTAAGCCTCCACTTGGAATAAATAACGTTGTAAACGCGGCAGTGCGACGGTGTGTTGTAGACCCTGCGCTTAGCCATTAATGATGTTTTGTAGTAAAGACATAGTAACCTCTATACCCAGTAGCCCATTTACTCACGGCTTCGCAAAGGCTGTGTTTAATACGCCACCATAATGCATCGCCAACTTCTAATATGGCTGTAACGAAGCTATCTGAAGTCCACACTCGTTTCGTTAAGTTGCTATCCATGACTGTGTTTATTAGGGGCTATGTGATATAAGTTCAAGTACTACCGTGTATGCCGGACCATTCACCAATATTGATAGCAATGCTTATTTTAGTCATTGATAGACTTAATTATCGCTTTTTGCATCAATATAAATGAGATAAAGATATTAGTTACAAATGCATGGATAAAATCAATAGGCTGTTTCAAAAAACTAATTCGGCAAAGTTAGACGTTTAAAATTTTGAAACCAATAGGGTAACTATATTGATTAGGGAACTCTATTCTCAAGATAACCCATTAAGATATCAAAGATCTTCGTCCTGCACATAAGAGTATCTGTATAGGTATATATTTTATCTTAACTTCTCAACAAATTGTTTCTACTTTACTAATATGATGACGTTGACGCAATATAATTAATTACACAAGCCAATGCAAGCTGAACTTCAAATTTAAACCATGACACTTGTTACGCATTTCACATTAAATGTCTTTTATTGGATGATGATATCAAACTTGAAAATTGACCTTAACAAAGAAATATTGAATTGTCGGAAACCATAAGAAAATAATGTACAGCTAATTTCTTGAGTTAGAAACTTCAAGTTGAATGTTTTGCCGGATGCACAGAGAGCTGAAGTAATACAAAACTTGTATCTTGCAAAAAATGGTAATGATGTAATGATCATTCTTCTTATTCAGGGATGCAGTTTCCATTAATGTTTTGCAACAAGTTGGTAATTGCAATTTGAAACAATGGATTTGGTTTTAAAGTTCAAAGTTACCTCGAATTTTGAATCATCCAAACGAGAAAAATGGACAAGCATTGCAAATTTTTTATGCAGTTAAGACAATTAATGAGCAGTCAAGAACGAAGATGAATAATACTTTTTACTTACATACTTAGAAAATGCAAGTGAATGTCCATCGGCATTACTACTTTATTTGACATTTTTTATTCTCTACATGTTAATTTGTGTCGCTTATTTTTTTAAACCAAAATTTCAGTAATAATTTGCCACCTTGAAAAATAGTTTACGAAATTTTGATAAAAAAATTAAATAATTTTGTTGCATTTCTTTGGGCTTTAATGTATGTGCGCGTGCTCATTTAATTTTCTTTAATACAAGTCTTAAACATTAAAAATATACAATTCTTCTCAATTTAAAAATGTCTTTAAAATTGAATGTTTTATATAGACTCAAACTTAATGAAGTACTTTTTTGCTTACTCGCATTAAAGCGCAGGTGAACTTGAACTAAAGAGATGAAATGTATGAACAAACAGACCATTCAAAAATTATTTTACTTCATTTGCCAATTTCATTAAGGTGCAACTAATCTTGATTTGATTTGTCAGTGGCAAATGATTTTTATTTATGCACTAAATTCTTTTCAGTGCGCCATAAACGTGGTTTTCATAAAAGCTCACACGCTAATGCAAGCTTATTATTCAAATTGTCATTTTTGTGTAAAAATCATGAAACGCTAAGATCTTAAGAATGCTTAAGTATTGTTAAAGTATTTAATAGGATCTTATGTAGCATTCTTTTAATTTAAATTTACTTCAATCTCGTATTACTCATGCAGATAGTACTGTTCATTGGATTCATATGAAAAAAAATGTTCAAGAAGCATGCTCAATGTCTAGTAACATTGTACTACATTATCGCCACCGTAATCAAGAAGAGTTGTTTACCTTGGGCCTTCCCTTTTGTTTTAAACGCACTATTAATATATATGCGAAGATGTAGTCTTGGGGCGCATATTGCACATAATAGAAGAATAGAATGAAACTATGGCTGTGAGAACCACAAAAACTGCATCCATTATTACGCTATTTTTTACTTTTATACATTTGCACATTTAACTGTATTTATGTCCCTTTGCAAATTATAACATTGAAATGGAATAACTTGCACTTTCGTTAATCATCATCATAATCATCATCGCCGACTGAAATACAGATACTACCTGAAAAACATTTTTTCCACAATTGTACGAAGCGTAAGGAGTTGAGAGCTTTTAGATCACTTTTCTGAATCAGACAATTTGTTCACCTTTACCTAGTTATAGGATAAGGTTTGCAAAAATAATGTTAAATGTAGTAATAATGCCTACGTTGTTGTTGATCCTCTTACGTGTTTTGTACTTGTACATGGAAATGCTTTGGCAGTTTCTTGGATCATTACTACGATGTTGTGATCACGCTAATGCTGGTTTTTTGCAACTGCATAACTTAACATCCTGTACAGCAAGAGGAGGTGGAATTCACTACTTACTCTCATTAACTCCTTGCCTGCACGCTTCTGTCAACCTGCATATTATGGAGTTTAACGATGGAAAACGCGTTGGCTTGTGGAAGTTTCACTTGTTGTACACTTACCCAAAAGATTCCAAATAGCACAGATATTATTATCCCGTGCCTATTTAAGATGTTTTACGTCTTGTAAACACAAACTAGCAGATATTATGCTATTAACATAAAATGATTTCATTGCGGTAATTCATATAATGATGATAATGTAAGTCTTAAGACGACGCTTGTCTTTGTTGTGATCCTGTAGTTCTACTGGGAACACGTAAAGCGAAAAAAATAAGCTTCTCTTCTGCTGATTGAAGAAAAGGAACTCGGTAGTTGCGTGAGGAACGTTCTGCAAGTTTGACTGTTTAGTTTTTGGTGACATAATAGTGTGTGAAAATTTCTAACAATTTAATGCAGATTTGGTGCACGAGTTTTGACTGCTGCTGAAATAGGACATTTTGACTGATATCATTTTTAAATTACCAAAATTAATAGCAAATGCAGAATTATGATTTTAAGTTATTAACAAAAAGTTTGCTTGATTTGTCTTGAAAATTTTATATTTTTGATTAATTTACATGATCTATAAGCTGTTGTTGGTCTACACGAGCCCTAAAAGTGATTTTCAATTCAATTGTTCGTTGGAATTTGTGGATGAGTGTTTTAGAAACGTGACGAGCATTGCATTTGTTTGTGATGAGATTTCACCTTGAACAAACAACCAGATCAATTTAATACTTAATCATAGAAGTTCATGAATGAAGTGCACAAAATTTTATCAAAGGAATTACCAATAAATACATTATTCATTGCATTAACACTAATTGCAGGATCTTTTAAAATCTAATTATAAGTGATCAGATTAAGTTAAAGTTTTTAACTCATAGATAGTTTAAAATGTGTATGCTAAATTCTGTGATCGGAAGTGTTTCTGCTTTTGTAAGTGGCTGGAGTAGACCACGCCACCACCAATAATGTCTATTCAGGATCCCTGGAATACATTCTTTAATAAATTAATTTTGTTGTGGAATATTGCGTATAAGACACAAACTCCGCAAATACAAAGATAGTGAAGTGGAACGCTTTAGCAAGGTTGTGCCTCTTTCCGAGGCTAGGCTGCTTAAGCCTCCTACACCTTCCTGACAGCAGCCACGTTTATTCGTTTCCATAAACAAAGTAGACATATTTTTAAGATGGGGCGGTTCTCAATTCCAGGAAGAAGCTCGTCCAAGAGCTGGAACGTTAACAAACCGTGAGTAATCATTTTCTTTAGATTTTTGTCATCACGATTCTACATTTTCTGTTTCATAGCATTTTGGTTGAACTTATAAGATGAATTTATAAAAATGTGCTGTATTCATATGTGCACTAAAAATATAATTTACATGGGAATTGTGTAGATTTTTCCTCACTACATGACAATTCAAACATCAAACATAATTCTAGAAATCATAATCCTTTCTTGAAACAATGACAGCCTTCTCAGATAACCTTCAAATAAAAGTAAATCCTTTATTGTGTTGTAAAAAAATGAGTGCTTATATTCAATACAATTCTAAATTGATACGAAGATGCGCGTGCGAAATTATCCATCGTAAACATTTTTCAGTTACTCACGCTTCTACTATACAGAACAAATTTAGAGTGTAGTAGAAGTATTTATGGCTACATATATCGAACAACAATGAAAAATGAAAGACCGGTGCGGTCAGCCCCTGAGAATTATAACCTTCACAACATTATGAAACGTCAATAATTTACAATTAGCATAACTTAGCAAGTCAGCACTTGGTCTATAATTTTTAAATACCACAACTTTGAAATCATTGATCACCTTATGTAATACATTTAGTAAATTTAATACAAGGCTAGGTAATTGCTTCTGTGAATCATTGCATTACTTGAAAATTCATGTTCCAAATTTGCAGGTCTACCATGGCGAGCCCTACGAAGGCAGCAACTAGCTACAGACGGTTTGTCTTGCTTGTTTGGAAAAATTATAAGCTCCAAATGAGACATAAAGTGCAAACAGTGACGGAAATATCTGCTACCCCTTCTATTCACTATTGTATTAGTTATAGTAAGAAATGTTGTTCCTTCAAATCACATTACAGAACCTACAATTTATGGGCCACTGCTCATTGAAAACTATCCCCCAATAATTCTGCGTACAAAATGGTAATTTTAAATAAAAAGTTTCCGTTTTTTCGTTTTCGATTAGCAATTATTATATAAAAGAAAATCTTGTGTAATTTCCTTTTAGTACTCACATTTACTACACTCCAAACAACACGCTTGTCAATACAATAATGCAAAATGTCAAAACACGCTATTTTGACGAAGTTGGACTGCAATTTTATAATTGTAAGTCAAACCATTTCAAGAACTTACATAATTGCTTAAAATTTGAAAAACTATAACTTAAATATCTTTTAATCATAATTTATACTCAAGTTACCGGATTTGAGACTGAAGACGAAATGGTGAAGTGGGTACAAATTATCAGCCGACATGGCAAACATTCATCAATCGGCAGATTTTGAAGCAACAACGCCGGTTTTGGCTGGAGTCACTTTTGAAAGTGATTTTACAAATGGGACATTTCCAAAGGATATATTTGTAAATACTTATCCATGCTTTAATAAACGGCATTCATGTAATTATTACAATAACATCTTTATTTGTACTTTAGTATAAGTTGCGGTTTCCTGCAAATCAACGAAGCACATTTGACTTAATAAGTGAACGATTTGGAATAAAACCTTGCATGGTTTACAGAATTGATATATCCTTTATTTCAACTTCTCGGACCAAGATCCAAAGATTCTCTCAGTGGAGGCTTACCAGGTAATTACAAACAAACCAATCTTGAAATTTATCTTGAAATTTATAGATGCTTCAAATTTGATTTGATTTGTTTAATTATTTTTATATTTCAGGCTATAGCGATGAGGGTTTTTTATATTTACAGTACGCAATAGACAGGACGCTTACAAGGGAGCTGTTAAACCAAACAGAAATTACAGCTTACGATAAATACGACATTAAGTTACAAAGGTTTCCTTATGGTCCATACTACGATGACAAATATTTATTTGCTTTACAAGGATGGTTGCCTCTCATTATAATGCTCAGCTTTATATATCCAGTTATAAATATAACAAAATCGATTGTTTATGAAAAAGAAAAAAGACTGAAGGTTGGTGGAAGCATTTTTATAGCATTTCATCTTGTGTGGATTTATCATCATGATTTGCTAACTCTTTTTGTCTTTTGTGTAGGAGTACATGAAGATGATGGGTTTAGACAACTGGATGCACTGGACAGCTTGGTTTACGAAATGCTTCATCTTTCTCATAGTTTCTGTCATTTTTATGACATTACTGCTAAAGGTGGCTTACTAGTTTACAGTTATTAGTAAATTTTTGATAAAGTATTTATGTGCATGAGTTTTAAACATTTTATACTCTATTAAATTTCCAGGCAAAGCTAACAGCATCACAAGACTTGGCCATCCTATCTGCAAGTGATGGAACTGTCATATTTTTTATTTTTGCAGTATTCTCATTTCAAATAATTTGCTTCACATTCTTTATTTCAAGTCTGTTTTCTAATGGTAAGTTCCTTGTTGTTACTATATAAGAGTAATTCCCATAAATAAGATTAATTGCACTCACTGGTAATCCAGCGATGCAGAAGACTGACCTTTCAGTTTCCATGCTTTTGTTATAAATTGATTGCTTCCTTCCTTGTCATTCTCTATATCCAGCAAATGCAGCAGCGACCGCAGCAGGAACTGTTTGGTTTTTGCACTATGTGCCATATGGATTTCTCCAGCCTCAATACAACTTACTCTCTCGTTTCACAAAGCTTATTTTCTGCTTTCTCAATAACACGGCTGTAGCCTTTGCGTGCCAAATACTTTGTATGTTCGAAGGCACTGGGGCAGGTTGCCAATGGTCAACTATTTTCCAGGCATCAGGCCCAGATGATAACTTTTCATTGGGAGACTGCTTACTCATGATGATACTCAATGGGATCGTCTACCTTGTCATGGCTTTGTATATTGAAGCCGTTCGTCCAGGAGATTACGGAGTTCCTTTACCTTGGAACTTTTTATTTACGGTAAGAAAACTACTCTCGTAATAAAGTTTTTCCAGTTGATGAGTTGAGAAAATATTTTTAGAAAATTCAAATTCAGCAGGCAAATCATTGCGGTTTTAATGAGTATAATTTGATGAAATAACGCAAAAATAAGTTATAATATTAGATACCGGAGTTCCTTTCAATATTGTTGCTTCCTCCCACTAAATAATTATACCTTTTGTTGTTTTCTGGTTCACCAAATCTTGGCACAAAGATTTAGTCATGTAACAAGGTAAATTATCAACAAATAGCGATAACATCCTCTTCCACGTGGAAATACAATTTATTTGTTATGTAAGGAAGGAAATTATTAAACAAGTTTGGCAAGTTTTGTTGTGGCAATGACTTGATTTGGAATGATGATGAGGATGGCGAAGACTACAAATTCCCGACAACTAACCTTGACCAATAGCCTATATTGTAAAAAGTATAAAATGATACTATCATCTTCGTCGCCTGTCAATGTGTGCGTTAAGATTATATGCACTTCCCTTCAGTTAGTAACCCCATTCTAGTATACGCAAATAGCTGTAAACAGTAATATCCTTGATGCTGCTGCGGCAATAATAATATAAAATACTACTAATAGTAGTACCTATGCAGCCACATATATATAACTCTTATATAACCCTTTCCGTTATGCCATGTGCCTATCATAAATATAACAGCAGCAACCACTTAACCAAACTAACAACTTTAATGAAAATTACAACATTGCATATTATCACAGTAGGGAATATAGTTAATTGTTATATGACCAAAAATTTACATTTTCTTTGTCAATTTTATATGCACTTCCCTTCTGTTAGTAACCCCATTCTAGTATACGCAAATAGCTGTAAACAGTAATATCCTTGATGCTGCTGCGGCAATAATAATATAAAATACTACTAATGGTAGTACCTATGTAGCCACATAACTATATAACCCTTATATAACCTTTTCCGTTATGCCATGTGCCTATCATCATAAATATAATAGCAGCAACCACTTAACCAAACTAACAACTTATTACAACATTGCATATTATCACAGTAGGGAATATAGTTAATTGTTATATGACCAAAAATTTACATTTTCTTTGTCAATTTTGGAATGAATTGTGAGGTGAATGTTATTATAACATTTCTCATAATGCACTTTTATAAATTCAGCCGTGACGTACTTGTTTGAATCACTTCAATGAGTTCATGGAAAAATGAGCAAAAAATTTTATTATGAGATAAACGTTTCCTGTGTAAAATGTAGTTGTTCTTTAAGTTGCCGGTTACAGGTTCCGCAACGTTGATGTTGAGACAATTATCTGCGGTTTCATAAACTACTTACTTACTTCAGAGATTAACCTATCCCAATAAACATTGACATACTGTCAGTTTTAATAATTCCAACAGTAACATCTAGGATTTTCAAAGCGAGATAATGTTGTTCTTTGAGACATGATGAATTAACATTTTAAAATGTACTTTTTACAGAAATGGTATTGGACTGGAGGAACTGTTCATGCAACGACCATAGTTGCTGATACTGATCAGCCAACTGTCAAAAATTCTCTATTTGAAACTGAACCGAACAATGGAATAGCAGGAGTGCAAATTAAATCTCTTTCGAAAACATACAGCAACGGAAAAGTTGCAGTGAGAAATATGAACCTTAATATGTACGAAGGCCAGACTACAGTATTATTGGGGTAAGTTGAGATAAGCTAAAATGGATTTAATAATTAAATAATTATTGGATTTGCAATAGTAAGTAAATGACTTTGTTAATAATGAGCTTATTACAAAATTGTGCTAAAAATAACGTTGTTTTATAGTCACAACGGTGCAGGAAAAACAACAACAATGAGTATACTGACTGGGCTCATCCCACCTTCTTCAGGAACTGCTTACATAAATGGCTACGATATATGCAAAAACATGAATGCAGTACGATCTAGTCTTGGACTGTGTCCCCAGCGTACGTTCTCTTTTTTACCTTTTCCTTGTTCTGCAACATTTTAGTACCTACTTATCAACGCGACAATTTCGGCAGCTCAATAATATTGACATTGAACTAGTGACTTCAATTTTCCTCGCTAGTGATCATGAACTGATATATATTTATGGAATGAACAGAGATTTCAGTGGGTTTTACTTTTAATTTGCAATCTTTTTTCCTCTACTTCAGACGATGTTTTATTCGATGAGCTCACCGTGGAAGAACACCTCAGATTCTTTTCCCTGTTAAAGGGAATGGATGACTCATTGGTGAATGCCGAAGTCAACAGAATGATTAGAGCCCTTGGCTTGGAAAATAAACGACATGCACAAAGTCATACATTGAGTGGTGGGATGAAACGAAAGTTATCTGTAGGGATAGCTTTTTGTGGAGGATCAAAAGTAATTACTAGAGTATTTTGCTGCATTCAAAACGCAAACAATGAATGATTTTGTATTTTAAAAATTGCCTTGTTTCTGAAGGTCGTTCTTCTTGACGAGGCTAGCTCGGGAGTTGATCCAGCAGCTCGAAGAGCTATTTGGGTATCTTATTCAAAACGAGAAAAAGACTCGAACCATTCTACTTTCAACGCATTTCATGGAAGAAGTAGGATTATATCTAATTACGTATTTGATTCCTAATTCTATATTATCTAGAAATATGCTCAATAATTTATCGAATTTGTATGATACTTAAGGCCGACCTGCTAGGAGATAGAATTTGCATTATGGCTGAGGGGGAACCACAATGTTGTGGTTCAAGTCTTTTTCTGAAAAAGAAATACGGTAAAAATTTAATATAAAACATTTATTTTTAATTGCATTTCTCTAAATTTTTAATGGGATTCGCATCATTAAATTTAAGGCGGAGGATATCATTTAATCATCGTTAAAGAGCCCAACTGCGACGTGGATAAAATCACACGCATATTAAGAAAAGCTATTCCAGATGCGGAAATTGATCAAAATGTTGGCGCTGAATTAAGCTTATTCTTTACCAGATGGAAAATCAAAATTGTTTCCAGTAATGTTTGAAGAACTGGAGAATCGTAAGAATGAACTCGGTATTGCGAGTTACGGCTGCGGGTAATTTTGATGATAAATTAAAAAACATTTTAACTAAAAATTATATAAAATCAATCTTTCATACATATGCTTATAATTAGTTTTTTATCATTTTTATATTGATTTTAATACGGTTTAAATTTATGCGTGTCTAAAACTCTTTTGCTATAGGATCGTTACAATGGAAGAAATTTTTATTCGGTAAGAATACTGCAAACTCTACGAAACCTAAATGTCAAATATGTGTGAGGAAAGACATAACCATCAATATTATTCTTGTTGGTAGGGTGGGAAGAGAAGCAGAAGCGAAAATAGCTAGTGCACAGGAAGGAACTGTGGAAGTGAACATGGAAAGCGAAAAGTTCAAAGAAACTCCCGAATCCATTGAAGAGGAAAGTAAGCGTGCTACCGGAATCTCATTGAAATTCCAACAGTTCAAGGCAATGATCGTTAAAAAATGTATTTATGCCGTGAGGAATAGAGTGCTTTTAATGGCACAGGTAAAATGCTAGATTTAGCTATTTTAGACACAGTTTGTGTTAAATGATTTATATCCCAAAAATATAAAACCATTTTTATTATATTTTCTCCTCTATTGATATCCTACCAGATGGGCATTCCGATTATGTACCTAATAACAGTTCTATTAATCATGAATTATCTTCCTGGATTGATGGACCCCCCACCCCACTACTTAACACTTGCGGTAAAATTATATATAAACCTATATGTCTATAAAATACGCAACGTATAAAAGGTTTTCCTTTCTAATACCTGACTTATTGCTGTATAATCAGAGATACGAACGACTGGGGAAAACCATGACTGCTGTACGATGCCCTGATGAAAGTCAAGTGTGTACTTCATATAAAAACTATGTTGGAGGAAACTTTAGCCTGGAATTCATTGATCAAAATAAAACTTTTGTGGATTTTATACTTGAAAAGGTATAAATATAGTGACAAATCCTTTCACTTCAATCTTTTAAAAGTATTTCTGTAATCTAAAAGTTTTGTACATGACATGGATGAAACTAAAATGTTTTACTTTTGTATTTCAGGCGGATGAGGATTTGGTTTTACTCAATTACAGATATATTGTTGGTTTTGACCAACGATCTACATCCGAATCTGATAAGAATTACAACGAGCTAGTAGGCTTCTTTAACAACCAACCTTTCCATTCCCCTCCACTCTCCATGAATTTGATAACAAATGCTATTTTAAGACCCAAAAACCATACAATTCAGCTAACAAATCATCCATTTCCTTATACCGGGTTGGTTAAATGATAAAATAATTATTCCCCTCCACTCTCCATGAATTTGATAACAAATGCTATTTTAAGACCCAAAAACCATACAATTCAGCTAACAAATCATCCATTTCCTTATACCGGGTTGGTTAAATGATAAAATACTAATCTAGAAATTTTAAAAATCAGATCGAGTCCGAATGCATGTTGTTGTATTTTTTTGCAGGTTGGACTCACTGAAACAGGCTGGAAGGTTGTACACGGTTGGATTTCAAGTTGGATATAATATTGCATTTGGAATGAGTTTCCTTGCTTGCAAGTTTTGTGGTGTTCTTAATCAAGGAAAGAGAATCCAAGTCGAAACATTTACAGTTTGTTTCGGGTGTTGAGTTGCCACTATTCTGGCTGGCTAGCTTTTTAGTAGATTTCGTAAACTTTATCATTCCCTGTTTTGGGATTTTGGCCATATTGCAAATTTTCCAATTAGAAGATTTTGTTGCACTTCATATGCAAATTAATCTTTTCATTCTTCTCATATCCTACGGCCTTGCAATAATCCCTTTTATGTATTTATGGTCTTTTGCTTTCACCATTCCAAGCACTGGATTTACAAGGATGGTCATGTTCAATATATTCACTGGTATGACATTTTGTGGCATGTTTTCTCTTTGCATATTTTACAAACTTTCTTTTAAAAATTGAAGAAAGACAAATTTTTCTTTTGCTTATGGTCCACGTGTTTTCTTTCATTCTAGGCATGGCTACTATGCTATCCGTTGTGATCATTCAAATTCCTGAATTACATTTGGGTTACATTTCCGACGCACTGAATAAAATATTCCTCATATTTCCTAATTATGCCTTGGGGATGGGAATTGTTCAACTTTCTACGAATTATCAACTGGAAAAGCAATGTCCAAATTACAATTTGGATTTTCTTTGTCCAGCATTCCCAGATTCATTCTGCTGTGCAAAATGTAAGTATATACACGGCATTCAATTTGTTTTTTACCTTTTGTTCTTGGAAAGAATAGTTTATAAATGCCAACTACATAATATTATGCATGTATTATAATTTTAAACTATTTTCCTTGTTCTTTCCAATTTAATCTTAGTAAAAAGCAATTACTTGGACTGGGATCCGTCTGGAGTAGGAAGAAACGTCACTTATTTGTTAATCTCATTTGTCCTCTACTTTGTAATCTTGTTCATGTACGAAGGTAGACTCTTTACGAGACTGATTCATTTATATAAAGGAAACAGAGAAGTTGCCAAAACGGGCCCTAATGAAGAAGAAATCGAGGGTGACTTTTTAATTATAACTTTCTTCCTAAATCAAATTACTGACTGAAAGAATCATTTCTAAATTATGTTTTCATGAAATATTTTTAGATGAAATTGGTCTAGAGGATTCTGATGTGGTTGCGGAAAATGGCAGAATCCGTAACACGAATTTATCAGAGTTGTGCCAATCAAATAATTTGGTCCTAAGGTATGCTTTCCAAGTTTTTACTTTATGACAAAGTAAATATAAGAGGGATTAAAATTAAGATTGATGTGACAAGAAAATATTTCAGCTTAATTTTTTATTGCTTTTGTTCTAGAAACTTGACAAAATATTACTCAAACTTTTTAGCTGTTGACAAAGTAAATCTAG
>JAANSO010001704.1:0-15822 GCA_036507315.1 Lepidocyrtus fimetarius | reverse complement strand
GTCATCAATCAATCATTCTGAAATAATATTTCTTATTTTTGATTATTGTTGTTGAAAACTATCTGGCAAACAAAAACTTTTACAAAAATATAATACGTCCAGAGTCAACTCATCTGAATAAGAATGAATTACAGGATATTCATCATATTATTATTATCATCGAAAAAACTCAACTTGGTATAGCTTCTTTTTAAAAGTGAATAACTTCTAAAAGTTCAATAAAAATCGATGAAAATCCACTCTCCAAAACCAATCCATATATTATTATGCACGAGGACTTGGATTGCAGTATGATTTTTCCTTCAACTGGCGTACAAGGTTTCAAGAAAAGAATGTAAAAAAGAAATTATGTAAAAGTAAACAAAAACTGTGCAAAGTTTTGAGAGAAAGTAAGCAAAAACTTTCCTAAGAAGTCCTATTAGAAGAATAAAGTGACTGAGAACCTTCTTTTTCAAACACTACTGCACAAGCAATATGACGAAATTACTCTTCCTCTGAAGTGGAAAAAGAATGGAGGAGGAAAGGGAAGTAAATGAATAGGGTGAAAAATGTGTCGAAACTCTTTTATTGTTCTCACAGTCGTATACTGTAACCCAGAGAGACTCTAAAGGGGTATAACTGACTTTCCCTTTGTGTTTCCTATGCTTTCACCATTCATGAGTCAATGTCGACAAAGAGTGAGTGAATAGTTTTTACTTGTCAATTGGAAAAGTCAAGAAAGCACTAGCAATATACTTTGAATGCTAATGTTAAAGCGAGAGCTGCGTTTAACTAAAGAACAAGTAACAGCTACACTAATGAAAGCAGTTTTGAAACGTGAGTGATTATTATATGAAATGTTAGAAACTTACAATTGACAATTATCAGCACCCTTTATATCAAAAGATAGAAGACCAAAAAATTAATAAAATGTTTCGATTTGTAATAAGTTAATTGACAAATGAAGTTTAATGGGGAAACAATTTACCTTTTTGATACTCTTGGCGGTACGCCATTTGATGCAATACAAAGGTAAGCTGGTAAAGTTACAAGTTTTCATGTCAAAATAAGATACTTTCAACGTGGTTTTAACGTTTAGTGAGTATTAATAATAAAGTTTAGTTTACCTCCCATCTCTGAGCGCACAATTTTAGGCAAAGTAAGAACTTCACCTACTACCTCTTTTGCTAAATAGAGCAAATAGTATTAAATTTAAAAACATTTTTTCTAAAATTTGTCACGAATAAATGATTAAAATATGTTTATATAAACCTTTTCGTTTTAGTCCCTGATGTTCCCTTATAATAATCAAATCCTCTGGCCTTTCTCTCATCCAAGTTATTGTTGGTGGTGGCTCTCCCTTTGCTTTACATGTTAACTTTGCTGTTCCACCTTCCGGAATCATCAAATCCCCTGCGATTGTCAAAAATTACAAATTACCACTTTCATTACAGCATCATCACTATCACATTTAAACGGGTATTAAAGCAAGCAACTTACCGGAAGTCTCGTTTGAAATAATGTCAGGTGGAATAACCACGGACAGCGTCGCTGTCTGGAAGTAAAAATATTTTAATAACAAAACATTTATTAAATTAAATTTTTAAAAATAATTTAATATTATACCTGAATTTTCATAGGATCTGTATTAATTTGGCACATGTATTGAGCCATTATCCCTCCTCTGTACGCTTCTAATGTGAAGGGTCCACGTGACCTTATCATTCATGATCACGGAGAGCCTCGCATTATTCGTTATAACGGTATGATTAATAGCTAAAATGGCTTTGGAATCAATCTTAATCCACGCAATCTATGAAAAGTCACACACAAACAACAACAGTGTACTTAAGTATGAGTTTCTTCATCATCAGCTTACACTGCTTAGATAATCTTACCCCAATGGAATTATAAATTTAAATTTTAGAGAATCATCCAAGTTCCACTTATTTTAACAAAACAATAACAAAGAAAAATTTATCACTAAATGAGGGAGCAAAGTGAATACAGATAGAGAGGGACAGCTAACGAACCAACTACAGCTACATACAAAGCAGAATCGAATAAGCGGCTACTGATAAAATATGACAAGAAGAAGGGGTAAATACTCAAATTATATTCCGTGGAGGAAACAATAACCTGCAAACTAAAGTGAAAACGAAAGCGTTGGAACCATTTTATTCTAGTTGAACACTTGTTAAATGTTGAAAGTCCATTCGTGTTTTATTTCGTGTTTATTTAGACAAACACTTTTGAAAAAACTTCATCTTACGTGATTAACAGAGACAGGCCAAGTTGTCTTTCAATTATTCATTCCATCTCATATTACCCCAAATTTCATAAATATTATACACCATTCGAAGAGGAATTCCGTTGTCGCCCACACACTACCACCGCCGTCGCTAATAGCGTTCCACTTCATCATATCCAAAATAAATATTGATCTACCTAAGTAGGATCTGGTTAATCAAGCCTGCAAACCTTGGAAGTGGTGGTGGTCGTCCAAAAACCAGCCTAATCCTTCCTCCCAATTCTCGCTGTTTCCTTTTCCCTGTGAAGTGGTAACAGCTTCCCTAAATCCACAAAGAAAGTTCTTTTTTTCGCCATCTCTTTTAAGCAGACTGTTCCTTGCTCTTTCTTTCCGTGCTTTATCCCACTTCAATACCATTAGGCAACCCTTTTTTGCTCTGCTATCCACACCATTTATCTAGCGGTGGTTGTGAGGTGGAGGTGGCGATGACGGTGGTGGTGGTGATGGCAGTGGAGTCATTCTAATAATAATGATACTGCGTATGATATCCATATGCCTACTTTTCTCTTGTGCCCTTCATTTTTAAGTATTACGTTGAGAAGAGGCCAAAGCAAAGCAACCTTGTTTCCACCAAAATCTAACAATTTCCCTCATTCTTTCTAGTGGAAGGAAGCAGGACACGGACAAAAACTTTCCCTAATAAATCACCCCGTGTGAAATACAATGAGGGAAAGTTTTGTCATGTATTAATTAAAATCTCCAAATATTGTTATTCCCTTGTGGAATATGAGGGAGAGTCATCCTATGCATACTGATATTCTCCGTTTTACAAAAGTATAATGCTTGCTTTCATGATCCCAACTACTTCTGTCTTTTCTCTTAAAATACTACTTTCAAAAAGCCTCGCGTCCCATATTTTTTAAGCTTTAGATAATATAAAATTCCTGGAAAAGGAAATGAGAATTATTATATTTATTATGCAAAAGCAAATTTCTCTTTTCTATTCTACACATACCAACTTATACGTGAAATGGAAAGGGCTCTAGCACAAAAGGTAAAATATTATTTGGGAATAAAACAAGTGTAAAAAATCGTGGAATGGATGATAACGAAGGCAGAAAAAATTATCAAATTTGATGATGAATATAAAAAATTCTTTTTCCTACCCGGTGATCCCCAAGATTGTTAACCTAGAGATTCACAAAAATCAAAGTAAGTTGTAAGGAATACACAAAAATAAAAAATTTAAAGAATTTCATTTGAAATTTTTCTTACCATACACGTGAAGCTAGCATCCTTCCCCTGATAAAAAAATAACTCGTTAATTCTTAAAAGTAATTTTAATTTTTCCAGAGAGCGGTGTATGCATACCTGGACAACAGTCAAATCCTTCATTTTTCCAAGAAACTCTGGACTTCTGTTACTGTGAGCAGAGAAACCTAAAAGAAAAATTCATTTTGGATCAAAGATTGTATAAAAATTCGTGATGATCATTTATCTAATGCTAATTCACTGTGACTTGCATAATTGGGGCGATACAAACAAATATGTCTTATAATGACGAACGCATATATTCCTGCTATTCAGTTTTATCTACAAGAATAATCTACAATATAGATTTGTATTTGCTGCAGCATTAATTACCCATAATTTTCACCCTTTCAACTTTCACGGTATGTACACATTCAAACGATGCAAAAGCACGCCATATACGAGATCCCGTTTCGTCTCTACGCAATATATTCAGTTCCGCCCAGTATGCAAATAAAAGCTGGAAATGTTTTGGGTGGATGCAGCAACGGTAGTGATGTAGCCGTAATTCACCTAAATTTTCAACCCTCTCTCAAACGCAAACCTTTTTCTCTTAACCACACAACTTTTTCCTTTTCCTTGGCTTATCATAAGCAGAATCCAGCCATGTACAAGTATTGCTATTAACCTTATCAGATTTTAAAGTTTTTTTCGCTTGCAATGCATTCTAGAATGAGATGCGTTTGTGTGTCCCCAAACGAGAAACAAGTTTCTCTTACATTTTAATAAAAAAATGTTCTCGCATGTCCTCATTTCCTTGATAAAATTTTCCCAAGAAAGCAATCTTTATTCTGCAACGACTTTTTGTAATACTACTTCTACGTCTGTACATGAATGAACTGCATCCATATAGTTTTTAAAGGAAGAAATCAAAATACGACTCCAATCTTAAACTTTCTGTTTTTGCCTTGAGCAATTCATGAAGGACATTTTGAACGAGGTTAAGTTAAATTTGTTACTGCAAAGGAGCGGTCACCTTTCAAATGACCAGAATGCAATCAAAACCGAGCAGGAAAGGAAATGACTTTTATACATGGTTATAGTTCCTTTTCTCACGTCAATTTTTGAAGTTGTTCAGTATCACCTCATCTTATTCATTCAATTTAAAAAGTCTATTGAACCAATATTTTTTTGCATTTTGGCATCCTTATATCGTATACAATGACCATCTCTGCTATCTTGGTGAAGGCACGTCAGTACCTTATCACAGGAAAGCGTTTAAAGAAAGCGACATATCGAATGAAGGCAACAATGATAATGTCAGGTTGGTAAACGAAAAAGAAAACGAGGTTTGAAAAAATTGGAAGCAACCGCTCGACCATCACATATCACCATCATCCTCATCGCCACCGTATAAAATCAGATAAGTTTACTTCCTTCTTTCGTTTCCTCAGTGTGGACTCCCAAGAGGGTGAGGAAAACCCGGTGATTTAGCTGGAATGAACCTTCTTATAAACGAGAGTCAAAATAAGAAATTTCAAATTGTTGATGACAAAAACGTGTGTAAATTGGACCCCAAGCTCCAATACATTCTGAAACCAAGAGAAAATATTGGGACTTCCCTTACGATTTTTGTCCTCTTTCTCAATCTTTTCTCTCTTGTTCCTCGTAAACTATTACTTTGCTGCTGCAACGCATCATCATCTTCGTGCATTTACACTACCTCGTACACATCACACACACAAACAAGAAATGAAAGTAAGAAAAAAAGTTATTGCTTGGACAGTGTTTCTTCTCTGAATGAAACTCATTGCCGGAAAAAGTTTTCATTGGACATTTTCTAGATAAACCATACCCAAGCGGGCTATATCTAATCCAAAAGATTTTGTAGCTAGCTTACATACGTCTACACGAGTAAAGAAGATGAGGTGAAAAGATGTTTTTCCGGTAACAAATCGCTTTTATTTTTTCTTCTTTCCTTTTCTACTCAATACATTTCCTATTCAAAACGAGTACATAGATTTTATGCCCTCAAGGAATAAATAAACAAGCACATCAAATCTTTTTGAACATGTTACATTAATCAAAATTTTGCTTACTCGTGATAATAGGGCGGTACGCGTTTGTATCAGGAGAAATGTCTGCTGCAGCTCTTTTAATTTGTTTTTTGCAATTAGCTATTGCAATAAATTAAATAATTTTGTTTTACACAAAATAATAGAATTTCTGTCAAAAAATGTAAACTACAACTAAACTAATTTGTCATTTTTTCATGAAACGATGCAAGATTTAACTTAAATACAACTGCAAACTGCATTTATTACAATGCCTTTCTATCAAATAGCCGAATGATATGATATTAAGTAATCGTTAAAATTATAATGAGCATAAACGAGTGGTTCCTCTACTTTGTGTTTCAACTGTTACCATTTCTTGTTCTTCTTTTGTGTAAGTGCAAACTCAAATAGTTTTCGTGTGTAGTTTCTGCTTGCTTAAGAATTAGAATCAATTAAAACATAAAAGAAGAGAGGTCTAAAGAGTCCCGATGGAGTTCTTTGTTTATGCTTTCCCAGCTCACAGGAGTTGCTTGCAGGCATGAACGGAAGTAGCTACTTTTTAAGCAGTGTATTGCCATTGACCAATCTTTCTGTAAACGTAATCATTAGCTTTACACAAAGTATTGACTACTGAACAAAACGACATGGACGTGATAAATTATTTTTTTGAATGGAATATGACCAGTGTATCAAGATTTGAAGTAGGTGTACCAGTTTCCCCGCTTTTTGTTTGACAAAATTCTGTATAATTAGTAGAATCTTTGTTATAAAATTATTTGGGCCAAGTTTATAAATAAAAGTAATTTAAATATTTTTAGTGTCAAAATCTACCTTGACTCTGTTATGTACCCAATACAGGCACCTTTTTATTTTCTAAACCATCGCCACCAACAAGAAGTTCGTTTTTATAGAAAGACAAAAACTTTACAGTTGAGATTCTTGACAACTATTTGCCGAATTTTCTGTTTTGTTGGACGGTAGGAAATGTGAATAGATAGCATATCCCATGGCATACCATATCTTTCTTTTCCATCTCACAATTAATAATATTGCCTGTCCTGTAAAAACGTGAGATGCATCCATGTAACTCTTTGTGGAAAGATGTGAGTGAATCCGACTAGTTCTTCTTTTCTCTTCTTTCATCCACTCTTCCTCCCCCACTCTTTCATAACACCATCGAGTTCACTCTCTCACGTTTGCTTAACATTCAACCAAAACTTTAAAGCTTTTTCTCTTTTCTTGTGTAAAATGCATTTTGTTTTGGAAGAGAAAAGTGGTGGAAGCCACTAAACTGGCTTTGCACGAAGAGAAGAAACGGGAAAGAGACAATAATAAGCTGTGGAATCTCAACTATTTCCACTAATAATTTTACTTTGCAATGTTTATCCGTCTCTTTTATATAAAAAGCACCTACAAATACTGTTCCACCTAATACTCTTCTTTGAATATATACAACGCTCGTTGCCATTAAGTTGAGCCTTTTAAACTAGAAATGAGTTTCTTTTGCCCTTTTATTATTTTGCATGATATGATCGTTTCAGTGCTGATGATGTTGATCATGATGATAATGCATCTAGTCCACATTCACTAAATTTCACTTTAGCTAAGAATAGAATAAGAAAGGAGAAGAGGTCGTTTCATTTTTTCATGTCTTCCTCCTGAGTTTGTTTTCAGACAGTGTGGTAAAGCGCAACCCTCCTCACCCTTTTCCTTTTCTCCTTTCGCCCTTTCTCCTCCTCTGCTAGTGACTTCTGTAACTGATTCTAAAGGAATTTAGAAATTCATTTTGTTCATCTCTCAAAGTCATTTGACATGAAGTAATGTTGTGTACGTGTGGTAGGGTGTTATATAGGCTAATATATAAAAATGCTACAATTTGAGAACAAAGCCAAAAAAGGTTCGTCTTTTCTAAGAGTTTAATATGTTTAAAAGTTGTTTGTGAGGAAGAAGAGCTTATTTATTTTCACAAATTTTATGCATGACTGCATTAAATAAGTAATAAAGTTGCATCATACACACAATTTATTGATTTCGCATTAATATAATAAACAATTAATGGAAAAATATGTATTCATGAATTTAAATTAACTGTAATGCAAGTGTACCATTCGGCTTTTCTTGTCAGGGTTAATAGTACTTTCACAAACTCTTATTTTCTCAAAGTTAGACGATTTTGAATTAAAGAAATGCACTGTCACTCTGTTCCAAACTGCATAAGTTGCTAGCTATTTTTAGAATACAAACAAAACTAATAATATTAAACATATGTATTTATTTCAATGTGTCTCAAACACTCATTAAGTATGACGGAGTTTTAAAAAGAGAAAGTTTGGAGAAAGAAATTTTCCTATCAAATTTGCCAATGAAACGTATTGAAATATAAAGAAACAAAGCTTTGTTCAAACAGCCTTACTTGCTCACAAGTTTTATCCCACTTTTTTAGCATTCAATGTTATTGACTTTCACTAAAGTTTCCTTATTTAACCGTAAAACTTGTGTAAGCAAACAATGAAAGTTGCAAAAAATGTTAAGCTTCCTTTGAAAACCATTCTTAATTTATCGGCCTTCCCCATAGCGCTCTACTAGTTTTTTGAGAGATAGTAAAGCCGAAAGTTTAAATGAATAATATTTTTCCTTAATTATTTCACTGTTATTTCCTTGTAAAAGGAGATTTCCTTGCGGCAAGAAAAATAAAAGAAAGACTCTTTTGTCTGTTATTGTTTGTCATCCTCCTTCTTCCTTGTAAAAACAAGAATTAAAAGAGAAAGTTTTTACAAGAAAGGGAAGACGACAAGCCAATTGAGACAATGTTCTTTCCTATCCCAACAAAAAGATCATATGATAAACCTCTCATCATTCTTCTCTTCATCTTTTTCAAGTAATCATCATCATTGCCTCCATGTTCATGTATCAATGCTACTGCTTTTTAAAGTGGCAAACGAGATCATCCGTAAAAGTGGAACCAATGAACAAGTGCAAACCCCTTCCCTTTTCCCTTCCACCAAGTTTTACAAGAAGACTTGAAGAAAGCATCCCACCCTTGCAAAACGACAAAAAATATTCATTTAAAGTTATCCTTTTCAATATGTCCCGTCTTTTTGTTGAGTATACGTGTCTCCCTTGAGTCTTTTTAAGAAATCTAATATTGCTTCTAAAACCCTATAGGTTGGAAAAAATGGGGATCGAAGGAGTGAAATTGCGACAAGCTGATGATGATAATGCTGGTGATGACGACATCCAAAAGGGAGGAAAATATGTGTCTGCTTCTTGCATTACTTTTTACTACTCTTTTTTTACAGCTTTCTCTTGAGTCGTGAGGGAGAGATGGTGGTGGTGATGATGATGAAAGTTATTCCGTTTTTGTTGTGAAAAGACAGAAATGATATTGATCTTTGACACCCCATTGTAAAAACATTTTCTTCTCATCCCATCCCATCTAATACATCAACAAACAAGGCCAAACTACTTTCTCCTCATTCTTTCTTCCTTCCCACTTTTTCCTTCCTAAAATATAAGCTATGAAATTACAGTTAGGGTTGCTTCTACTACAACCACTACGGCTGCTGCCATGTACCCATTTTGAACGTATCGTTTATTTTCTTTATGCTATTTTATAGTAAAAAGAAACTTGCCCAAGTATTTACAAATTTTTTTAACAAGTCAAAAACAGCCGCTGCTTGTTTAGCTTTCTTTTGGAAAAATAAGAAAATGCAAAAGTTTTTTCGCTTGTGTAGGATAAAGAAAAAGGAAGAAGGTGAACGGAGAAAGAAGTTTTCTCTTTTATTTCCTTTGATGTTATTATTATTCAACACTTTTGTTTTGTAAGTTAAACTGGCTTTAGTTTGTAGAGCTTCATTTAGCTCCGTTCTGATGATAGTTGACACCACCACCCTTTTTACCCACTTTCAATATCGGAGTTGAATTGGGAGTTGGTAAGAAACATGAGAAGAATGGATATATACCGTTGCACCTTCCATTATTTGAATTTTGCTGATCCGTATGGCGTGTATCTCTGCTCCCCTTGTGCTCCTTTTCTTCGTCCCCGGTGGATGAATGAAATGAATATAGACGACGTAAAGAAGGAACTTAGAATGAAATGTTGCTTGATGATGCTGTACCTGGCTAAGGAGGATGGTGGTGGTGGTGTGGAAGTGTGGAGGTGGTGATAATGAAGAAAAGTTTTTGCGTATTAATGATCTTTCATTATTACTTACTTCTTGCTACCTTTTTGTTTTCATCTGGGTAAAATATTTTTCTGTGTAGTTTCCTAATTAAGTATTTAGAAGAAGGAAATTACTGTAGCGTTAACTTTATCACTTTCCCCGTAATGGGCTTGTCACTAAAGAATGGGTTTGTTCTTGGTTGGTTGTCGGTGCAAACGTGGCAAAAAAAGTTTTTCTTCAAGGTGTTGCTCATTATTTCCTCATAAGTANCCGTAATGGGCTTGTCACTAAAGAATGGGTTTGTTCTTGGTTGGTTGTCGGTGCAAACGTGGCAAAAAAAGTTTTTCTTCAAGGTGTTGCTCATTATTTCCTCATAAGTAAAGGGACAAAATGGAGAAAGGAATTTGTTGTTTTTTTCTTACTTTGTTTTCTTACGTTCATTATTTATCAGAAGTTAATAGCATTAGCCCGATATGTTAATTCTCCAAAAAATAAAGTTGAAAAACGACAAATTGACTATGAGGCACTAAAAATTCTTTGTTACATACAAAAATGTTTATTCGCATATGCACACATGCTACATTTTTAAAATTTGTGTATATATTGTTTTTAAAATGGTTAAATATTTACAAATTTTTAAGATAATTTTCTTTGTGGTTGACAATGGGTCTGATCGTAATTAAGAAAAATGAAAGACAAATATTTACTAAAAACTCTTCGAATTAAACTATTTACGCTTTATAGCCTTTCCCAATTTGTATTCATTACTTGTGCAATTCCATTTTTGAAGTAAAGTTACATAAAAGTAGCATAAAAATGAAAAGGAAATAAAAAGGTTGTATTTTTCGTTTAAAAACTTTTTTACTTTTTTCACTAAATACAAAATCGTTTATACGCATATGGTGACAATAAAGCGCTTTAGTATTTATCTCTTTTCCTGCGTAAATTACAATGGCTTCTATTTAAGCCATCCGTGCAACCTAGAAATGCAGTTTACTAACTATATGAATAAATTTGATTCTCTCCAGTCCAGTATTTAATATAAACTTGAAAGGGTAGAGAACAAATCTTTCTGTTGTTGCAACAGGAAATGAATATGGATTCCAAAAGGCAAAACAACAGAGAAGAAAAAGTAATATCAGTATCAACATTATCATAAGAAAGCGTTGCATTTTTTGAAGTGATATGAGATGGTTATTATATTTTTCAGTGAAGAAACCAATTCTAAAAATTCCCTCTTAAAAAAGCGAATCTAATTTTGTTGGGCGGGCAGCCGGGAATAATAATAATAATAATGTTTTGCTTTTCTTCTTTTCTTTTGCTTCTTTTTTCAGTTCTTAACTCCTTTCT
This sequence comes from Lepidocyrtus fimetarius, assembly GCA_036507315.1. Taxonomy (NCBI): domain Eukaryota; kingdom Metazoa; phylum Arthropoda; class Collembola; order Entomobryomorpha; family Entomobryidae; genus Lepidocyrtus; species Lepidocyrtus fimetarius. The sequence goes on along the minus strand of JAANSO010001704.1, from coordinate 4,771 downwards.
CCCTTCTTCCCAATGTTGGAATGCTCATCATCATCATGATCATCGTCGCCCTCCCTATTTATAAGGGATGGCACTTCAGGGAAAGATAAAAAGATAAAAACTTTTCAACTCTAAAAAATATCTCCACTTTTCTCTCGCTCCTTCCTCCTTTGATTCATTTTTATTAAGAAGTACAAACTACTTTCCTTTTCTTTTACAACTTCTTCACATTTTTCCCTTCTTCCTATTAAAAACTTACATAAAGCGCATTGCAACGCAATAGTTTCACCAGCACCGCACGGAGATTAGTTTAAGGACATAATTTTTTTACCTTCTCTTTAACTCTCTCTCTTGCAATGGCAATAATAAGCTCGAAAGACCTTCATCACATCGTCACATATCAGAGTAAAGAGGAGTACGGCATTTGTTAATATTTATTTTAAAAATTAGAACTAACAAGGAAGACGGGACAAGAAGGATAAAATAAAAGTCTTGACGATAAAGAATATAATGTACGTATTCTCTCCGTGTCCATTTTCAACCAGTTTTTTATTACTTAAGGACAAAGTCTTGTAATATATTGCGTAATGAGTAAGTGAAGTGTCCACGATCACGTTTTCTTTACTGAACCAACAGCCAGCTCTGTTTCGGTTATGTGTGTTGGAAAGAAAAAAATATGCCCAAATTATTCTTCTTACTTTGCGAGAAATTGTTAGATGCCAGCCATCCACCATTTCCACCACCGCCAACTACCATCAAACAAGTTACGCTCAGCTCTATTTGTTTGAGACTCTCTTGTGAATCTTTTTCTTGTCGTAATCTTATAATCTACAATGTGACTTTTTTCTGGATGGGATTTTATACGTGTGGGAGCGGAAGAAGGGGAATCACAGAGAAAGAAAACGATTTGTTGAGTCTCCTTCTGTGTCATCCATTGCAGGAAAAGACATCATCTGATCCACTCCACACAGTGAAAGAAAAAAGAAAGTAAAGTTGATTCTTTTCTCTTATTTTTTCATCCACTTCTTTTCGACTTTTCTTCCCCTATTCCACTTTCCTTCCCCTTTCCCCTTTTTATCATCACAAATCCGCAGATTTAACCAGCTCTATAAAGACAATTACTCGTAATCCTCTTTCCTCACAAAAAGAATAAAATTGTGGCAAAATGAATAGAACTAGATATGGGAGGATGCATTTTTATCGCTGCGGTGTGATCTAACCCTTTATGCACTGAATTATCAGTTAGCAAAGTTTTGTAAAAAAAAGTCTCAATTTGCCCCTAAAGAGCAAAAAACTTTCTCTAATATTTCATAATTATAGGTGAATGATTTATTGTAGTAAATAATTTTTATTACCTGAAACACCAAGTGTGAGTAGTATCCATATTTGTTGGAGGCCAATCAAGAGCTGGCTGAATGAACAGTTCTGAAAAATACAAAAGAAATTCTCATAATAAAATTATGTGTGGTTGAATTTAACAGCTTTTTCTTTTTCCTTCAATGATTACATTCAAGGAAAGCAACATATTAAATTTTAATTGCATAGTCTAAATTGCAAAGTAATAAAGAAATATTTTGAAAAAGGGTAAGTTGTAAAAACCTTGTCTTGAAATGGGCTCACACAGCAGTATGCAAAGTTATAAACCGGGAAAACCAAAAGGTTTTTGGAAAATTTTATAGCTTCATAATAATAACAATTATATCATTTTTGAATAATATGTTTTGCTTCTTCTCCAAATGAATTTCTAAACAATGTGGCCAACTCTGTCACTTTGTTCCTCCTCACCAGACATAAAAACTTACAATCAAATCATTGACAATAACATACTCGACGCTTTCTTTTGCATATAAAAAGGGGAAATCAAAATTTGGAAAGAATCTGTCTCCTTTTGAAAATGACTAATAAAATTATACGCTTGTGAAAAAGCTGGAAAACGACTCCATCTAAAAAATAATAAAATTTGAAATAAAAAGAATCATATACGAAGCATAAACACTAGACGGAGAAAATTCATAATAAAAATCCTCACATTTTCTACTCTGCTCAATCTCCCTTTCGTTTTTATTCTTTTAAAATTCATCCTTTCTGTATTGTATACATATATTCAAGTTATTATCAATGTAAAATTAAAGGGTGACGATCCTAAACAATTTCGAATTCGAGTTTCCTTTTAAAAACTGATTTTTATATATTGTTTTCCATTATAAGCGTTTCTACTTATCCATTTTCTGAACTAGGTATTATTTTTAACATTAGAAAATGAAATAAAACAAATAAAAACAAAAAGAGAGAAGCACCGGTTTTGAGCTTCTCATCACAAAACGTGTTTATTGTGGAGGTTCAGCTGTCACCAATAAAAACAAAACATGATACTTTCTCCCTCCGCCTTATTTTCCTTTTAACGTTTTAGAAATGGAAACCAACTACAAAACTTTTTTCACTATTTTAGTATTGTTTTGCCTTTGCTGTGCAATATTATTTCCTTTACGTTCGATCCTCACAGTTTTTAAACTTACAATAAAAAGGAAAAGGACTGTTGTTGCATTCTTTCTTGAGTTTTAGATATATATTTGTTGCTTCATCCCGTCATCAGTATTTCGCCAGGATTGTCCCAATGTCCCAATAAATGAGCAGATGTTAGATTATATATTTAAAAGGAAAATCGAAATGCCGGATGAAGAGAAAGTGAGGAACGGTTGTAAAAGTGAGTATAAGTAGCTATTATAGACTTTTCTTTTCTTTCTCTTCTTTATTCCTTCATTTGGTTCTGTTTTTCATTCGTTTCAAAGGTTACTTGAAAAGTTGATTGTGAGACTGTGCAAACAAAAGGTATGTTTATGAGCATATAGGTGGCTATATGTATATCAGTTTTCTGTATTATCAAAAGGAAGTGGGGAAATGTGAAGTGGGAAGTAAAAGAAAAACCCTAGAGAAAATACGATTATCGTCACTGTAATAAAACTTTGTTTAGTTTTGTTTGAGAGAGACAAAGTCAAGAAAATCTCATTAAAACCTTCTTTCCAAATGTAAAGAAAAATATATAAAATTTTGTTTGATTGAACAAAATAGTGAGTGGTGACGGTAACCGTATAAAACTATAACTGATCATTACCCATCCACTTCATATTACTTCATAATACTTATTAGACAATGATGTATAGCATTGCTTTCTTCTGTCTTGTAATTTCATGCATCTTAAAAGTAGCAGTGCTATTGTTGTTTTAAGTCCATATTTTGGAAATGAAATAGAGAACTAAAAAGCTTGACATCTTTTTGGAAAATAAATAATTCCTTGCAGCTGTGTTCATGATTTTCTCATAAACAAATTTCAATTTCTTTTGTTGTTTTATTATACCTAGACTCCGACAGATTATAAAATTTATAATTAAGTGGTCGAGTGAATGGAAATATCAAAATTATATGTATTTTTATAAAGAAGAAATTATTAATATGTTTGATTTTTCTTCGTAGACTCAATATGTATCAAGCGTATACTTGTTTTCTGCTCACGTATACATTTTTTTGACAGAGCATGGATGAGAACTGGACAAGTGGGCCGAATAAGAAGGAATAAACGAATAATATTTTTGCATTTAAAGTAATATGAAGTTGTTGCAAAGAAAAAATACAGATCTTTTTTATTTTCAGTTCGTCTTTGTACCTACATTATCCTATTTAAATGGTTCTCTGCAAAATTTGTGTATTTTCATTGCCTTAAGCCTATTCATAAATTTACTTATGCAGCAATGTAAATCAAAATACATAATCTGTGTATCTGCTTGCAGAAAAAATAGATTCAGCTTTAAATTGAAGAAAGTTCCAAAGTTGAAGCTCAGGTAGGTTTGCATGTCTTTGTAATGGAAACATTGAAAAACAGATTTCTCTACTCGATTTTCTCTTTCTAGCAGTCCAAATGGAACGTGTACCAAAAGTAGCAGAATCTAAAGCCGACCAGAGGGAAGAAAAGCAGATCATCATCAGCATCACCCTCTATGATGATGTTATGATTATGCTTCAATCCGAAATCCCCTGCTTGGAGAAACAAGTGAAACCTTTTATTCTAATCCTTTAAAAAGTTTTTCTTCTCTCCTTTCATTTGAATCCCTTTTCACTCAGAAAGTATATAAACTTGAACAAGAAAGAGCAGTTTTATAGCGGGATCGTTTGTTTGCTCGTTTTATTTTCTAACTGCATTTGTCAAGAAATGTACCATTTATTCGCACAGCACCGCTTTAACATACGCAAAGAAATATTCCTACTTATTTTAATCTAGGTTTATAAATTTTTGGTTAAGTATCGTGTATAAATAGATTGCATCAAAAAGGGCCAACAACAACAAAACCAACATCGTTTTTATTTTTACAATCTGTCATTTCCATTCAGTTATGTCTTGCATTGATTTGATTATAAAAATTGATATTGCCTATTTTTCATTTCTTTCATTTTATCCGTGCCGCAAAGCTCGATTCAAAGAATGTGTGCAGGGAGCTCCTCCCTGCAATTTATTTTTCTCAAACTGATAGTGAGTGGGCTCATCAATGTGTGCACTGCGTACTGAAAAAATCTGGAAAAGGCAGCTTACATACTAGATCATCATGATCATAAATATATTCTTACATAATATAGATTGTATGAAATAGTGATAGACCCAAAAGTTTAACCTTTTTCGCTAGTTAAAAATTGAAATAAAGTTATATCTGGGTAAGAAGTTGGCAGAGAATGAAAATGGAACTATGTCTGGGACGAATTACTAATGCTGTTTTGCCACTGAAGATGATTTTGTTTGATTTTG
>JAANSO010001703.1:0-15825 GCA_036507315.1 Lepidocyrtus fimetarius | reverse complement strand
CACAACTCATTTATCATTGCCTAAAAAGTTCTTTTAAAATATTCTGATATATTACATTGCTGAATCAAATTTTCAAAATTTGTATTTTGCTTTTTGATTCATAATCAAGTAACGTAATGCTAAAATAAAATTGATTAGTCTTGTTTTTATTCTGATGTGGACATGGAGAAAACCAAATCAAGTTTAATAGAAGGAAATAATATTTTAGATAGTTCTTTAAAAGTAATGTTTTCGCTTTGTCCACATTTAATTTAATAGTACTAGCATATTATTGTGATGAATTCTGACGATATCGCTTTTCCTTCATTCAGTATTAAATTAAGTAATCAATTACACAAAAAGACGAGTTATTTTTTGTCAGTGAAATGACTTCCACATCCGTGTAGCTATGAACAAATGAATAAATATTACCAGATCGAGTAGAGAGTTGTATAACTTGTCGCATAATGTGGGCTTCATGTTTTGTTTAAGTGCTGTCATCATCTTCTCCATCATTTTTTTTTCAGTTAACACACTAACACACATGTACTGTAGTATTATCGTTGTTGTGCTGTACTTTTGGAGTAAAGTGCAGTTGCTAATATGACTTATCGTTAGTATTAGTATGACTATGCGAAAGCACATTACATCATCGTCATTGTTCTGAAATTGTCAGCGTTGATAACCATCTCGTTCGTCAGCCTAGTATATTTGGCTGGAATCTTAAATCAACATTATTCAATACTGAATTGCATATTGTACTTAACTAAAAAGTCCACAATGCAATTTGCAAGTGACTACCACCGCAGCATCAAATATAAAAACTAGAACTAGACGTCTTTGTATCCATTAAATATACCTTGTTTGTATCCGCATTATCAAAAGAGTTTAAGTAAAAAATATTGTGTGATTTGAAATAGAGAAGAATTTTAGCGGAGTCATTCCAAAACAAAGTAAACTATTATACAAATCAAATAGTGTAAAAGTTTTCAACCTTTAGTCATAGCTTTTTTGGAAAATAGATGGACTGACTTAAAAAATTGATGAGAGATGTAAAAGAAGACACGTTATTTGACTACCGCCTATATGATTCATAAAATGCTCAAGAATGATGTGATGACAGTTTTACAGAAGTAAATGCGGTGATAATAGATTCATTGAATACCGTATTATTTAAAATATAAAAAGCAGCAATGAGTATGCTTTAATGCACTTTCATATTTTATGTCATCTTTTTGTAAGTAAAACAAATGACCCGAATGTAAGAGTTTTGTATTTCCTAAAAGAGACAAGCTGAAAACTGTCCACTTGTCAAGAAACGTTTTGATGATATAAGTCAAAAACCGTGAATGATTCAAAAATTCGTTTTTGTGGTGTGTACCTTATAAAGGAAGCGCTGCGGCAAAAGACAAAGAGCATTTTGTCTTTTTATTATTTGTACTGGCATGATTTGTGGACCTTGAATCACGTCAACGCAGCGTAAAGGCTTAAAACGTAAAGTACATCTGGGTTGGGAGTTTTGTTATTTTAGCATGATTAATAATTCTTTAAAGAAACGATTAAATGTAATTGGGTACATTAGAAAGCGTCATCCTATCCTATCTAATATCTGATTATTAACAGCTGCACAAAAATATACCAAAGTTTAAAAGAATATGTTTATTTGTAGCAAAATTACTTTTCAACTCGAATTGAATTATGTATATTACCTTAAAGAAAGTCACTGACCAGCTTTAGTTTATATTTCGTAATTTTGTAGGTTCTAAACTGCGTTTGTAGACAAACACGACAAACCATGTAGCAAATTTAAACAAATGCTGTGCCAGGTTAAAAGCATCGTTTTCAATCTTGCAAAAAAAAACTGCAGAAACAGGAGTCGTTATCGTTTTAAAAGCGTGACGAGGAGAAAACGTTGGAGCCATAATAATTTAAGCATATTGTTTAGAACACGAAAAAATTGCCGTAGGATAGGATTGGCGTTGACAGTAATATCCTAATTTAATAGAAATGATGCAATTCATAAGCGAGCATCTTTGTCTTGATGGTGATCATGACATCATCAGTCCACGCTTAATAACTTGAAAGACTGGGTCTTATTGCAAACAAAAAGGAGGTAGCGGGTAGTGGTAGCAATAACAGTAACCGCCTTGTAATCAGAATAAACGAAGTAAAAGGAAGAAACCAAAGCAGTTTGTTCAGTCTGATTATTATTATATTATGGCTTATAGTTTTCAGCGACGGATGAATAGTTTTTTACTAAATGGAAAGAAAGACAAGCAGTGTAGCTTCAGGACCAGACATTCGTTTTCCTTAAGATCAACTTTATTATGTTTATTTATCATTTTCTCTGTCGTTTTCTACCTTTTATGAAATGACGTGGTTGGATATGGACGCGTATCAGAGTGATGAGATTCTTTAGTGGTTATTTCATTCTTTTTCTTGCTTCATCTTTTTGCTTTCATGTTATTTTGTTTATGTTATCTCATGTCGTCGCCTTTGCTATTTATCCTTTCTTCCATTTGCTCTCATCTCCGTTGTAAAAATAACTGTTCAACAGACAGGCACTTTTGTGGCAAGTGGTTTGATATTGAACACAAAGTCCAAAAGAACCTACTGATCTTGGTTTGTCTGTGTGTGTATAAGAGTTTCATAATATGAAACAGAGAACTGTGAGAAAAAGAAAAACTAAATTAAATCTTGTCAAATTTGTTATGGTCTTATATAAACAATTTACGGAAAATGCCAGCAACTTTTCGGTTAAGCTTACTCTTTATCTTTCATATTTAAAAGTTGTAAATTACGTAAATAAATTCTCATCCTCTCAGTAAAAAATCAAAAGAAAGGAGCTATGAATACTCTTTTTCTTTTTATAAATATGTAAATAGTTTTAAAATGACTTACTAGAGTAGAGTACAAACTAGAAATAAAAATGCTTAAGAAAATATTAAGATTAATTTACATCAATAATTATATCGAGGTGTGTGGGATGGATTTCTTTGCTAGGATATCAGTTCCTACCAGTAGAATTTGCTATTTGTCGGTCGGCATTTTCTCTGTCAAAAGTTTTAAAAGCTTTGAAATGTATCCTTATCACATGTCTTTGGATTTGTATGATTTTTTGATTGTTTACTTTTGTAACGCACACAAATGAGTAACTCAAAATAAAACATAACAAGTTTGTCTGCTCAAAGAAAAGTGCTTCCTTTAGCTATTCTTTAGATAAGCGAAAGGGTCATAAAGTTAAAAAAATATGACCACGACAGGTATGCGCATAGAAAATGTAAATATTGGTAATGATCAAACGGAGCCGAGAAAAATATCTATTAAGAGACTAAATATAGAAGATAAACGTGCATACAAATTCATTCAAACCAGAATGTAAGAAAGAAACCACACTAAATACAACTCTTTGTCAATAATTAATGCGACTGACGAATTATATTTTGGGTTAGGCAAACGAACTCTATAAATACGTACGTACAACATGGGTTAGGCAAACGAACTCTATAAATACGTACGTACAGCAAATTACACTAGAAAAGCAAATATTAAATTTCCGGTAGATATTAAGTAAGGATAATGAAACAAGTCATAAGCCAAACCATGCCGGTGTTTCAATAATGATGTGTCATTGAATTAAAAAGGATTGAAGGGAAAGTGAATGAAAGATGAATCAGCAGTTATTTCTAGTTTAAATAAAGTTGGTGACAACCAGGTAGGGCAACAAGTTCATTAATGGATTTGAGTAGTCCGTACGTTCTATCATAATCTTTACGTAATGTAAGGATTTCCTATGCAAGGGTTTCTTAAGAAAAAGCTTACTTAATATTTTACATCAGATTTAAATGACTTCCATATTGAATACTGTTTTTAGTAGAAAATTGTAGCTTGGTCAGTAATTTTTCCGTTATAAAATACTTTTTTGTGAGAAAATTAAATGGATTCATAAACGACTCAAAAAAAAACTTTTACAATGTGAATGTTTTAAACCTTTGACGCTTTTCATTCCATTTACTATACTCACGAAAAGGAATAAATAATTTTGTTTTCTATACATAATATTTTGTTTCATTATCGTACTTTCAGTCCACTCCTCCAAAGAAAAAGATGGTGATTCGATCTTCATATTTTTGGGTTTATAAAAGAAAACATTTTTATATTACTACAATAGAAATATATATATGATTATAGCTACTTTGGCCTATATCATACAAAGGAAAGAAATTTAATAATGCTTGCCTTCTATTTATGCGCCTGTATTCTTCAACAGAATACGTAATGTACTTGATGATGTTTAGAATCTCACAAAATTCTAATACTGGTTAAAGTTCGTTTTGCAAATATTCTTGTATATCTCCGTTTTCGTAGTTTTTCATTATTTATTTAAAGGCATCATGGTTTGTAATCTAAAATGAACAAGCACGAAGGATACTGATGTCATATTTAACTTTGCTTCGGAAAATGAAATTGCTGTAAAGTTCAATCAGTTCTTTCCTTTTGCCTGAAGTTAAATGACAAACTGATGAAATGGATACATTTAACCGGTCAAAGCCAATGCTGAAAATATAAGCAAATGAACAAACAGGTTGTTGTTGAAGAATATTTGCTGACGTCGGCGGTGATTTACCGAAAATCGATGTGTATTTATCTATATTCATCCTTCAATTTGTGTGATATTTACTAAATAACCACATGATGAAATTTACAATGTGTTATAAAATACCGAAAAGGGCATAAAGCACAAAATTGCTATTTGTGTACCCATCAAAATTTTTATCAATATTTGGGTCTGGGCCAGTAAAAGCTTACCTATTTTGTCAAATTTATTTGGCAAAAAAGTCAATTTAGCAGATATTGTAAAAGGGTTTATCGAGTCAAAATTTATGACAAAAGCATTTCATAATCAATCTTTCTTGTCAACCAAATTGACAATTTCAATAAAGTCGAGACTCTAAATAATATCGCGCAAGTTACGGTTGACATTTTTAAGGCCTCAAAAAGTAAAGTTTGCAAAAAAAGTTATGCTGCAGTTTCTTTTATTCAACAAAAGATTGATTTTGAGGAAAAATAAAAGTTTATTAATTTTAAAAATTTATTAATTTGCACTCCAACAGTTAGCAACATAATTTGGAACTTCTATAAAACGGACAATCCGGTTCAAAAACTACAAATAAGAACACACACACATGCCTGTTTTATTTGGTTGTCTTTATTTAAAATCTAATTTTCCTTCCCTCTACCCATTCACGTATCATGATGAAAGAAAATCATAGTCATTAATGTTACTATTATTACCGAGGAAGCAAAACCATTTTTAGCAAACGCATTATATATTTATAGAAAAGGAAAACTTCTCCAAAGTCAAGATTAGTAAAAGAGTAGGAGGGAGGGCAAGTGAATGTGTATGANAGGAAGCAAACCCATTTTTAGCAAACGCATTATATATTTATAGAAAAGGAAAACTTCTCCAAAGTCAAGATTAGTAAAAGAGTAGGAGGGAGGGCAAGTGAATGTGTATGATTTCCTCACACGTTCCCATGAGTAGAAGGCATCATGCGTGCATCCGTTATTCATTCATTCGTAAGACTTCTCCAAGATTTCTTGAGTTTGTTGGGGCACTCATGTGCTTTATACATTGAGCAAGTTAGTACGAAAATCTCGTTCAGAAACCTTTTAGTAACGAGAATACCTACATTCATGAAATAGTAATCAGTGTAATCATAACAGAGTGGAAGTTATGAAGCTCTTGCTGTTACCAAAACGCTGCATATTTCCAGAAATATGCAGAAACAAACTCGTAATAATTTGAAACCTGGTTTGGTTTCACCATATATATCCTCGTCTCTCCACGACAAGCGAACAGTCTATCTTGAAAAGTCTTTGGACTGGATGGTTGTACTATTGAATACATAATGTATGTATCCCTGCAGAGTAAAATAATTCGCCCCTATCATAATAATAACGTCAACCTGATGATGATAATGATGATGATGAGAAATGAGTAGAATGTAATAAACAGTAAAATCGAGCAACCACCGTTACTATACAACCGTCATTTTGTATTTTTTTGGATTTGGTAGTATGATGTAGAGCAGTAAAGGAGAACAGAAAGGAAGCACGCAATATTCAAGGAGAGGAAACTTTTCACGGGAGCAAAGAGCTAGAACGGGTAGCGGAGGGGAAAGAAAGTGAAATGCAGGGAAGAATAAAGGAAAGAATAGTTGCAAGAAAATATTAAATAGGAAGAATAAGGGTGCGAAGAATACTTAAGGCAAAACCTTGCATTTTATACATTTCATACCGACACGCTTCAAGAAATTTATACTTTCTACTTATTCTACATAAAGCAGAGTGAAAGAGAAATTCCAAAACTTTCAAGTTCTTAACATTGTTGCATGATAGACTCTTGGAAATTATTACGACTCGTCTGGTGCATTATATTGAGAAATTTTGTATCATGACAATTTTGGTTGATGCAAGAACTCACCCAACCAGAGTTCTCGATGGTGAAAGTATACATAAAACACACCTTTTCTGTTTTACAAAATAAACTTACATTGCTTTTCATAAAACTTATTTTGCTCACTATCAGACATGCAAACCCATAATACAGGAACTATATGAATATAAAAGGTTTCTTTCAAATGATGGAATCTTTTATATAGAATTTTCTTATTTCATATAATTTTAAAAGAATCATAAACCATATAAAGTGCTTTATTTACGAGCCTGCATTTTTACGATTGTTTTGATGGTGATGCATGGAATGAGTAAAATACGGCTGAACCAAAGATTATTCTTCTTCTACAATGTATGTGTTATTTAGTTATGCATGACATTTGTGGTTTATTTTTCAATCATCGAATAGCCAGCCGTCGGACCATCAAAAATGTCTGGCTTCCTGTCTTGGATCTCTTAGGTCACAAATTCAATAAAGTAAAAAAGATGCATATTTTGCAAACTGTGCAATTGCACATTGTTGTGCAAAATTTGTTTCGTGTGAAAAGGAATATATTGGAAATATTCGTCATGTATTTTGACACCTAGAATTTTAATACCTTGTAAAAATTGGTTTGGATTCGTTGGATTGTGCTTTTACGTTAGACAGTCATACATTGACTTTATTTATTAAAAAGTTGTATTATATAATGTTACTTTTTAAGTATAGTTATACATTTTCTGTCAGTACATAACTTTTCCATAGTACTTTTAATAAGCTGTGCTGTGAATAGATACCCTGTATTTTGTCCTAAATTTGAACCTACCGGTAGTATAACCAATTTTGTGTTTATAAGCGTGCACTTAATCTCAACAAACCTGCCATGCGTGAAAATTTGTTAAATTTGGTGTAACATTGCATGCTAATAATCTATTCCTATTTTCTTGATGAAGCATAAGGTTCAAGATAGCTAACTCTAACAATACAAAGAAAGTAATCAATAATCTCACCTCCATCGCATGCAGTGGCAGGCAGTAGTAAAAAGAGTTTTGTAATTACTGATTATTTTCTAAAGTCTAACCGCTAGGATTATAAGAAAGTATAGGAATTTGGTACAAGCAAAGTAAATCAAAATCCGTAATCAAAAACACTAAAAATGAAAGTGATTTTTTATTTAAAATAGTTACTTTTATTTGTTTTGTTACTTAAATTTTTGAGCAACATACTTGATGTCACTCGATTCTATTATTTTTACCCCATATATTTTGTGCTTGTATTTCAAATAGCAATTGACAATATTTAACAATTATTTTTATTTGGCGATTAACCCTTTTATGGAAGTAATATAAATGCAATTCAAATGTTCATGTTTTGGGTACTGTTTAGTTTCTTTACTTACGACACTAAAAAATGATTAAAGATAGCGCGGTTCCAGAGTGTGAGCACACTAAAAACTTGCAGTCGAATGACAAAACATGCTTTCAACTCTTATCAGGGAATGTATCGAAGTAAAAGAGGAAGTAAAATCTACAAAAAATGAGAAATAAAACTAGTTCGGTCTTTCAAAGGAAAAAAGAAATTGTTCTATCACCAGTAAAGTAAAAGTAACAAAGTATGTTCCACATTTAACTTTCTTTGCGTCGAATCAAAGAACTGATATTTTTACATTTGAGCCATGGTACCTTGCCTAAAACTAAGGAATAAAACTACTGCCTGGATCATTATCTCTAGTTATGTGCATATAAAATTATTGGAAGAGTATATTTTCAGCCCTAGTGGATATAATTTAGTGCAGTTTTTTGGTAGAACCACTCAACCTCACATTACATTAAAAACAGTTGGCCACATTGATGAGACTATTACCTTCACATTTTCCCCTCAACCAAGAAAAATAAAAGACATGTATGGCACTCATTCACTCTTGCAATCTCATTCATTGAGTCACTCGCTCTATCGCTCATTCACTCACAAAACTCAAAAAGAGAAAAAGAAACAGGAAAACTTGTCGAAAACTCTCCGGGAAACCTTTCAAGTGAACCAAGAAGAAAGGTAAAAAAGGGAAGGTTTTATATGCACCTCTTCAAGAAAAACAGTAAAAGAATCTTTATCAGCTAGCTAGCAGCATACAAAAACACCGGGAAAATTTTCTTATGGTGTATTTTGGAACATGCATAAAAACCTGGTAAAGTAGAATCGCCTTACAAATAAATGCAAGGCGAAAAAACGAAGAGGTAATTCGGTGTTTTCCTCCCCTCCCCTCAATCATTCCCTCTTGAATCTTGAATTGACTTGACATTCCCATCATGGCTTGTGGTTATATTACCTTTTAGTCAATAGTATTCTTTGATCAGATACGACATTTATATGACTCCCAGAGACTTAACTATATAAGAAGGAAAAACTGCAAAACTTTTCTTTCTGTTCAAACAAGTACAGTTCTTTTTTCTCTAACATGTAACAATGTCTGTCTTGTTGCGTGCGTCTTTCAACTAACCCCATTACTACAAAAAGTAAGAAAACATAAAAAGAAAGTCGTAATAAGAAACTCCCTATTGACATATCTCTAGAGAGTTTAAATTACTTCATCTCCTACAGCCATTGCATTACATTTCAGTGTGCGTAATAGTTCCTTATGGGACATTTCTAAATTCGTTTTCAGTTCTTGACTAGGTGCATATAATTAGTAATTTCCATTCAGAAATTCAAATGAGAATTTTTTGAAACTTTGTCAACTAAAATCTTCATGTTGTATAGTATAGGGTAATATCCACAGATATTTTTTCACAATTCAGGAGGGCTTTGCTTAAAACCTCCCTTCAGAATTCTTTCGGGCGTATTTTCCAGTAAAGTAGAGTTTCTCTTTCTCAACTTAACTCACGTAAAGCTATCTTAATGCAATTTGCAATCAGAATCACTCAAGAAGAACCATCCTTTGTGTAAGTGTTAAGAAATAAGGGATGACAAAGTTACGTCACGTTTTGCTTTATGCGTTTTGTTAAAGAAACAAGAAGTTCAATCAACCCCTTTTCTTTCTTTTGCTCTGAAATTCTTGTGTTAAGGTTTACTTACTGTCACTTGCTTATTTCCATTGCTGCTGGATGAATGCAAAGCAAAGATATTTCTTTGGAAGAAACTCATCGTAAATTCCCCTCTCCTTGCATCACTTTGTCAACGTCTGTACTCACTTAATTCACCACAATCAAAGTGGAATTCAGATATAATCCCGTTGTTCAATCCTGTTACATTTCCACACGAATGCGGAAAGCATTTCTGGTTTTCTAAACTGAAAATGAATATTTTTTGCGGATTGAATGTAAAGGACAACCCTTTTTATTTCACGACCGCCTTTCTCATTTCCAGAGTAAACAAATGATTCTAAATCTCTGGTTTCAGACAGGTTTTGAAATACGGAAAGATAATTCTAACACGTACATCACAAGATTTACTACCTCATTTGAAGCTGATAAATAAATTCTTTTTGAATGGATTCTCTGTACAAGACCAACAAAAAAGGTTTAAATTATTGTAACTCTGGAACGATAGGTAAAAAGAGTACTAAAGCAAATTTCATTAAGAGTAATTCTATAAAAATGTGCAAAGACGTTTGGTATTTTTTAAAACAAAACATTTTTGTAGGCATTTTCAAACTTATATTCGCTTTATATTTCAGTTCCAGTTTAAGTCTTCCGATTCAATGCGACAGTTACAAGTATGAAGCTGATCATTTAATAAGCATTTTCAAAACAAGAGATAAAAGGGAACTGTTTTTGTTGCGAAGAAACATGGAACAACTGTTGTAGACGTGAAGTTGGTTTCGTTCGCTTCTGGTTTAGTTGGGTGGTGGGATATGAACCGTACATCAACACTAAAACGCAGCTGGTGTTGGATTTATTCCCCTTTTCTCACCAAACGTTTGCAGATTTATTCCAAAAGATCACTTATTTCCAAAGATAAAAAATCATAATTTTTGCAAACTTTCACGCAAAGGTTTCCAGAGACTGGAATATATGCCCACTCGCAAATTCTTACAAGTTTTTAACAAATAAAATATGTATCTAAATAAAGCGATGTTAAATTTCAATTAAATCCTTGGTTTTTATCTCTACTTTTAAAATGCATCCAAAACTAATAAATAACTCATAGGAATGGAGAAATAACAGAGAGAGGGAAAAGTTATTGCAAACGTCTGTGGTCTGTTTGTGGTTAGGAGGAATCTCTGGTATATTCTCCTGATATCGGAATCTCTTGTAAGGACTCTTACTTGCAACAGATTATGTAAACAAAAGAAAACAAAGGAATCTACGAAGGATTTTTAATTTCGGCAACCAAAAAATTCTCTGCTTTTCAAAAGCAGACTTGAAGTCGTGCTCTTGTTTTCCGTTTCTTCATACATCCATTTTGTATGGAAAACTGTGTAGTATAGCTTAAGTCTCATTTAACTTTTCCCTGTTAAAGTGAATGAAAAAACATACTGAGAGTGAGTATTTTAATTCAAAAAATTCTGGAAACAGCACATTCCCTCGTGGCTAACAACGAACTGGTTGTTTCAACTTATTATACTGCTAACTACAGGAAAATAATGTACCTTAAAATAAACGAAACGTATTCCAAACTCATTCACGACGCTTTGATAATACTTATGGAATGGAGTACACACCCATTCGGATATTCTGTTTTCACATTTAATGTTCGCCATACTTTTTGCTGTTTAAGAGTTTTCCATTTTTTCTCTCCAAAATGTACATGAATAACAGTCGTCGTCATAATAATAGAGGTTGTTCCGATAATACCGTCGCCATTATGCGTACTTACCTCGTGCTTTATCAAGACCGGAAAAGTTAACAATGCTGAGCACTGAAGTAGTCATCTAGCTTCTGACAATTCATGTTGTAAGGGCATTTGGGATTCACAATTTTAGCTTAATATGGCAGAATAACTAGCTAGATTATTAGCATTTGCATTCTTTATCTCTTTGTGGAGCACCATTTCAACATTTTCAGCTCTGAAAAAGCAGAGCTTTCCCAGTCAACCATGAATAATACATAGACTCGTTTACAGTTTCAAATTGCTTTCAAGGTGGTCATGGCATACAATGTATATAGTAGCAACTTGCTTGCTTATGTTCTTCTTTCCTATTATGCAAGTTAACATTGTGTGGAAAATTTAGAATCTTTTCTCTACCATCACATCATAAGCAAACATTTCTGTCAGTTAAAATACTCACTCGTGTACCTTTCATATACATGCAAAACTTTCATGAAACTTCATAAAATATTTGATGAGACGGAAAAGGGAGAAGACGAGCAAAAGTGAAAGCTCACTGTATTTCTAGTAACAAGAAATTCTTTTGCATTACTTTATTCTTCTCATTATATAACATTTGAACTCATCGTAATTATTATTATTCTCGTGAATACGTGACTAGATTCTACCCCGTCAGCAAAAAATTGCTCCTGTTAGCTCGAAAAACATTCATTTTTCCGAGAAATAGAAAGAAAGTGTACTTACTCCATACTACAAAAATCTTGTGCTTACTAACTAATAATGATCAAGTTCTCTAATTCTAGCAACAGTAGTTCAACATTTAAAAAGACACGGCAAAGATCATGATTATTATTTACTTACAGAGTCGTTATCTCAAAAAATGGAAGCCGAGAAAAGAGAAAGTTTTTCCTGGGCAAGTGCGTTAAGTTTGAAGAAAGTAGAAACAAGAAAAAGTATAAGTATAACTGGAGTACAGTGAATTTGTGTGTGTTTTTTATGTGAATCGTAGAATTCTTTGAAAAGCATACTCATTTTGCTATGAAAGAAAAGCAACTAGTTTAAGAAGAATATTCTCTAGCATAGCTCAATGTGACGTTAAGTTACTGGTTAGATTTGGGAATGAAACAAACTGAAACCTGGAAATAAGCCGGAAATGAGGGTGTAGTAGAGACACCATTCCTGCTGCAGAGTACAATCTTTGAGTGTGATATAAGTTGTCTAATTTGAAAGTGATAACAAGTAACATTCCAGAAGTGTAACACTTAGTTAATGTGAAAAGAGGATGCATATACATAAGGGCACTTAGAAATAATACTTTTTTCTCTATTTTTCAGATAGCCAGCTACTACCCGGATAAAGTTTCAGCAAGTATAATGAAAGAAAAAGTTGGATTAATTATCACTCTTCTCAAACGCTTGGACTAGGACTTTTCCAAATAAGACAAACTTTTCAACTACCAATGATTACGTCAATGATGACTGTGAAAAACGAATTACAAGAAAATTACCAGACTTCTGAAGGAGATGAATTTGGAAGAAACTTGATCTGCAAATTATAAATCTTCCTACAGTTGTTTCAGACAAAACTACTGGAATTTTGAAATCAAATTTTCGTCTAGTTTGACTGATATCCATCTTTATCCGCATATTGGAATACTAGAGCAAAATATAAAACCAAAAAGAGGAAAGAATCTGACAGGAATAAGAAGAAAATATCCGGGAAAGCTTTTAGAAATGAACATTCAAGCCTTGTCATGATATTTCGGAGGAAACGGAATCAAGACAAAACTTGAATAGCTGAGAAAAAGGAAAAGATTTCAATGTGATACGGAGATTCTTGCGACTACAAAAGAAAAGAAGTAGCTGGAACCAGGCGTTTTATCTTGTTACTATCTGCACAGTTAGTCTAGCCACAATTGCCATGCCTCCTTCATCAACGTCGCCTGTTTCTTCAAGTCATTCAGTTCAATTTCTTGTAATATTTCTTCTGGAGGCATTTTCCCTCCAATCATGTGTTTCCGCTCTTGACATATGTAAGTCACTTTTCATTGCTCATTGTTTTCTGACACCACAAGCGTGCTGGGAAGTCTACAGAATTCAAAGATTGTGTTAGTTTTTGTCACTTGAGTTATTGAGGTCCAGTCAAAGGGTTTCAAAACTCTTTAAAACAGATTACTATTATATTAGCTATTGTTACACACAGTAAACAATCTTTCAGTTAAGATTATGTATCTAAAACTTTCTATCTTTTCAGTTGATAAACCAATATGAAATACTTTGATGAGTATAGTCAGCTGCATTAGATGTTTTGAGATTTTTTTGCTTGCCAGTTGAAAGTGATGTTTTGAAGCATATGTACATGGTTTTCATAAAATTAATGGTTTCCTTTCCTTGTATTTTTTAAATACAATAATATTGCTGAGAGAAGTTAAATGGGTGGGCAATGAAAAGAATTTGGAAAACGTTAAGTACTATATGGATGGTTATTTTCACTTGGTTTATTTGGGCAAGATTTTGTAACTCATAATTACTACATTGCATAACCCGCTAAAAAGAAACGTTTTAGAAAGCAGTTGAAACATTTAAAAACAGATGCTGATGATTTTTTAACATAGTTTTAATCATTAAAAAATAATATCCCAGTTATTATTAAAGGATTTTTGAAAGGCATGTGTCATAATAAATGTTTGTGTTGTTTACTTTTTCATGTTTCATTTTTGCTGCTGTTGGTTTTACGATCTACAAAAAAAAACAAATTCGAAATGAACTTTCCGTAATCCTGGTAAATAACGGGTTGATTTTAATGATGGGCTGTCACTTCATGACAACATTGTACGTGCATGTTGATGTTGTGGATTTCGTTGAAACTACTTATTAATTATCTATCTATGCCCGGCTCTACAACGCCCATACAGCACACTGCCAGCATGCGTTGGGAATGGAAAGTGGACAGATTCTTGATACGGATCTTTCAGCGTCATCCTCTTTTGAGATGGGAAATGTTGGACCGCAAAATGGCAGGTAAGCTGGTGGCTTATTGCTCTTTTAATACGTTTAATTATTTCATGTTTCAGCAAAACAGTAATTATCCTGTCAAAATAATCTTGTATACTATACACACATTCGCTGCTTCTATGAATAGGTGTCTGGTTCCTGTTTTACTGACCTATGCCTATTGCTAGAAGTTTGAAATTATTTGTTTTTACTGGGCATTCTCAAACTAATAAACGTCCAGGTTAAAATCGAAATGTGAACACTGTGAACATCTGCCAGAGCCTTCAGTTTTGTATGAATCATTATTTATACTTGTAATGTTCATTTTGACTTAATTCCTATTTAATCCAGTGCATAAACATTTTTGACTTTTTAAACTTTAAAGCTATATTGTTCCTATTTAAGCTTTTAAGCTTATTTTTGGACATTTTTCATAAAATGGTATAAATAGACAACATTCATTAGCATCAGCGCATTCAGTTGAAAAGGTATATTCGTCTATAGCTGCCTGCCTTGTTATACGACAACAGTTCCCAAGTCATATTATCTGTCAAAAAGTACATAACAAGAAATATGATGAAAAGAAGCTCGGCCCTTTATTCTATGGAATGAGAAATAAATATTTTGAGAAAGGCTTAAAAATTCTATATGGGGACGAACGGTACTAGAATCATTAGTAGTATATGCATAATAAAGCGGTTGGAAGCTCAAGTTGTTTGACACATGAGCTCGGTAGGAGCTTAGTATAATCCTGAGAGTTATTAGTTGTTTGTTACGTAAAAGGGTACTTTTCCCATGTACTTCACTTATTATTATTATCCCTAAATAGAACTAGTAAGCTGGTGCAGATGAGGCATGAATTCATTTTTAAAAGCAAACCTACCTCATTTAATATTTTTGAAATGCTATAATTTTCTTTCGCCTCTACGCCACACAAATTCTTTCAAAACCGTACATTTTATGTTGATGATTGCTCTTAAAGTCAAAAATACGCCAACAAAACACTTTATAAATCAATAATATTGAAATTTTGTGCGAATCTTACTTTTTGAATAAGACGCACACGTAAGTAATTTTTTACGATTTTCAGATAAGTGCAAATTTGCAAATAGCTAATCATCCCTTCTTCTTACTTTTTTTGTTGTTCACAACGTTCCACTTTAGAACCAATCTATGAAAAGCTTATCATCAATAATAATGAAGGCAGTAGTGGAATTAGGGAACCTTCATTAAGCGAATGTGAAAGTAGACGAAAATTACGAAACATTCGTGACTAAAAGTATGTACCAAAACAAAGCATATCTTACATTAGCACGGAGTAAGTGAATATAACATCGAAACGCGTGTTGAGTTTTGGTTAGTATTTCTCCAATGTGGTTTACGGTAGCATACTGCACGGAATGGACCATGTTTTTAAATTCTGATAATTCCATGCGGATGGAAATTGTATTTTTGTAAAAAGAATAGGTTTTACTACTCACCGCAATTCGAGACGAGAAAGAGTTAAAAATTATGTACCTTGTTATTGGTATTTCTTGCTACTGCTCTACAGACTTTCCTATATTCTTGAATAAAAGTAAGTCTCTTATTATAAAACTCCAAATTGTAGGACACTGGAATAAAGTATCTCATTATTACTAGCTGAACGCA
>JAANSO010001702.1:0-15841 GCA_036507315.1 Lepidocyrtus fimetarius | reverse complement strand
AGTATGAACAAAAACTTTTCAAATCGAATAGTAATTTATTTTATATTATTAAACAAAATATCTTTGCAAAAGATGATGTGAATGTTGGTAGAAATATTCGGAACAATATGATTTGTTATAAAACATAAGTTTTAATGGTCTGTCAAAATTGTAGAGTTAAAATTCAATAAGAAACGTACATGTGTGCAAAAATATGATTTGCACAAACACAGCAAATGCTATTTCTATTTTTAGAAGAAGTTTTATGCTATAGCGATATATAGCTCTAGATAATATTAAGAGTATTTTGACTTGATGTTGTCATTGTTAAAATCATCTATACAATAATAAACTATCTGTGGTTTGTCACCACACCTGAAAATTAAACCATTTTAACTAGGGCTGCCACTAGTCTGCATGGGCTTACTCCACAAATTCCTTACTACTGTATTTTTAAAAATGAAGTTATTTCTACCCCTTTAGAAATTGACAAATTCGTTCGGAACATAATTTCTTTCATTAGTTTCATTCAACTGCCTATCATCATGTCATTAATATGGCCTTTTAGGCTAACTTATAAATATTGGCTTGATTCCTGGTAAACTGTATTACGTGAATTGATTCTCAAGATGAAATCATGAAGCTTACGCTGTATATTTTAAAATAATAGCATGACAAATATTGGAATAGTGCATTGAAAATTGGAAGAATGCAAAATAATGCCGTTCTTCACCTGTCCGATTGATCATTAGCCTTAACGTACGTGGCAGGCAAGACAAAGGATGCTTGTGTCGGAGTTGACTGGCAACTCAAGTACAAACGTTGTCGGCCGCTTCAAACAAGTCACAAACCATTTTCATTTTCATAATGTACGTATGAATTACAATTGCTAGTAATTGCTAAAGAGATTCATCAACTCATCCACTGTTCATGAGTTCGTGCTCTGTTTTAATCCTCCTGAGATATTCATACTGACATTTTTCCGAAAATTAAGCAAAATTTAAGCATTTCATTTTCGCTGCTATTGACATTTGTGGGAATGAACTTACTAGAATCAACTGGCTTAATTCGCAATTGTTGAAGAATTATGATCAATAACCTCCAATGTCCTGTATCAACAAGTCCTTAATCTGCAGTGTTTTAGTTTGAAGATGTACAAAAATTTGTTTCAAGTCATATTCACGTACATGTAATAATGTGCCATACTACTGACTTGAAAAAATAGCCATATTAAGAAACATTTTATTAAGTAATTATTGTGTTGCACAGGGAAGATTATTTAAAGTATATTCGAGTAAAGTATATTACTCTGTAGTCAACAAAATTAAATTTTATATAAGAGTACATCGAGTGTACATTTATCGCATTAGTTTAATATATTTAATATACCTATACATAGTCATCCTTGGGAAATTAGGACCCCAACCGTTTTTCTCATCGTATCGAAGGGGGCGATAATTAAATACCTATGCATGCTATGTTACCAAGAATCAAGTGAAGAGATTGTAACGGGGAAATTGTAGAAAGCGAAATTGCGGAATTATAATTGGCTTTGGTTGTCAATTTGACTTATAAGTTCGTTGGTTCCTTCCACGAAATCAGTATCCAAATAGGGTCTTGTCGTGCTGACCAAATGTTTGATTGTGGAGTTGCATTGATTGAGAAGCCAACTCATTTGTTGTACCTTAGTCTGCAAATGAAAATTCTCCGACAATGCTTGTGCTTGTTGAAGCCTGGGAGTCAAATCAGAATTCAATTTTCATATTTAAAATATTCAAATTCAAAATCATCGAAGATAATCGTAAAAACTTACACTTGCTCATTTCGCACTTCCAGAAGATGTGCTTCAAGATCAGTCTTCTCCTTAGACACTCGTTCGATTGTTTCCTGCATCATACGTGTCGCATTTTCGTCCACTACATTCTGGACGACAACGTCATGATCGTCATCATCATCTAAATCGTCAGTAGACACGAAGATTTTTTTAATTTGCCTTGCCACATTAATCTTGAGGCAGACGGGACACTTTCCACTAGTTCTAAATAAAAATTAACAAATAACATTAGTTTAACTAGTTTAGGAAGATCAGTTTGGCAATAAGTAAAATAAACAAACGTCTAGCAACATTAAATGTTTTAATTTTTTGCTTTTTTAAACTCACCTTCCGTGTCGACCATTTCCTTCGAACCACTGCCTAATACAGTGGTCGTGGAACAAATGTCCACAACCGCTCAACATAGTATGGCTTAGATCTTCAGTGGGTACCAGAGTATCAGGACGGCTCCCCAGTTTTTGAGAACATATGGCGCAAATGGCAGGCATTTTCCGTTAATTTTTTAATCACGCCTTTACTATAAATGATATTTTTTGTTAAATCTAAACATTTGAAACTGCCAAGATAATTTCTTATTAAATAAATATTTTACCTCAAAATATGGAACGAAAAAATAGTTTGTTTGCAATGACTCCCTCTTAAGAAACTGATGGTCAGCTTACGTGGCAATGAATTCAGGAATTGCTTTAATTTTTAGGAGGTTTAAGAACGGCAAGCAAAATCATAAATTTTATAGACTATTGTTCGTTATGAACTAGGGACGCTTACGAAACAGAATCCATAATGTACTGAGAATTGTCACCTATTTTAATACATACTTCCCTATATTTAGTAACGACCGATATAATACTTTTGTTACTATTAAATGATACTCATTACGGCTTATATAAATGCTAACTGTCGGGCAACAAGTGCTAAATACGGTTCCATAATTTCCGAATTGTCATAGTCTGCATAGCCATTAGCATGCCTCTAATAGTTATGATTGGAGACTTGTAGACACGTATAAAAACAATAAGTAAGAGACAAAGTCAATTAAGCAAAAATATGTATTTCTTTAATGTTTATGATAACTGTTTTGCATTAATTGCCTCTAATTTGAAGTTTGATACTGTTCTTGAATATCTTCAAGAGTGCTAATAAAATTACTGTAAGTACATTATTGGATGTTATAGATTGCTGTTACGTATACCCAATGCCGTAGTTAATGCAAATTATATGAGTGTATTTTTAACTTTTACACGTACGTTTTAACGTATACATTTGTAACTTTGAAAGTTTGGTCCAATTATATACATTTTGCATGTAGCTTCAAACTCAGGAACCCAAAGACAAAGTATGTAAATTTTCCTTCACATTAGCTTGGAAAGCATTGATTGATACCAGTTACATTATTGCAAAAATTCTACCGTCTTTAAAAACATGATAACTGCAGAATGCTTCTACGCTTCTATAATGCTGCACAAATAAAGTATCAACCAGCAATAATTATAATCTCATAAGTCTAAAAAGAAGAAAATATAGTGTTGCGTTGTAACGAATACTATTTGCCTGCACAAAACCAATACTTGCAAAATGCGATGAAATGAGAACATTGATTACTTTGTCTTTATTTGCCCCACTTTGAGCAAACAACAAGCCATTTAATTTGCAATTAAAAAAACAAAATAAGCTTATCTCACTGAAATATGTCTTCAAAATATTTATTTTCTTCAAAATTTCCTTTCACATTAAAAATTTTCCCCACATTAAAATCATCAATCATGTCCCTTTTCAAAACAAAGGAGAAGCAAAGTAGTTAGAGCAACAATTGAACGTGATAAATGGTGTTGCTACCGTCATTTTCATTTATTTTAAGCGGCAAGGCTCATTCTCTTGATAGACAAGGGGTCTACCATCCACTATTGTTATAACAAAAATGATTATATTACGAGTTGAGTTGTTGGTGATGAGGATAAGGATTATAGGAATGTTTGTTTGAATGTAACATGTTTTGCATTAGTTTTGCATGAGTGTCATTTTTTGCAAGTATAATTGTTGCAGAGGGTAATATTATTAGGCACACTTTCCACGTAATAACAATTCCTTTGACTACCAAGTATAAAACATTTGCGCCGCGCAGATCCATTCTATTCGCCTACCTCTTTGCGATATTAACTTCTCATTGTTACTTTGTTAACTCTCAGTGGCAAACCTTCTCGGTTGACGAATTGCAAACGAGATTTAATATT
Source organism: Lepidocyrtus fimetarius (assembly GCA_036507315.1). Taxonomy (NCBI): domain Eukaryota; kingdom Metazoa; phylum Arthropoda; class Collembola; order Entomobryomorpha; family Entomobryidae; genus Lepidocyrtus; species Lepidocyrtus fimetarius. The sequence continues at coordinate 11,797 of JAANSO010001702.1, read as the reverse complement.
TTGCTAGTTAGATATGAAAATATTCCGCCAAAATATTACACAAAAATCTTTTTGCAGACAGTGCCAGCGGTTCACCTTATAAAGTCAGTTATTTTTCAGATTCTCATGTATTAATAAAAGGATTTGTGCATTGTTCATTTTGTAGCGTCACTTCATTTTCCAAAGAAAACTCCATGAAAAAATTGTTAACCGGACGCATTTTAAAAAAATTGAATAGCATCTGTGCTTTAATTCAAACAACGCAACAATTAAATTTCCTTGAATTCCCTTTGACAGTTTATAGTGAAAAGTTCATATTGATTCTGTTACTTACTAGTTGCATTAAAAATCGACATTTCTCTTTTGTTGCTGCTGTTGATACTGATACGGAGAAAATATATTTAAAATTCAGGTGCATGGACTTTGATAAATGCTGATCCACCTTTCTCAGAACTAGGTCATATCTGACGTAACCTGTATTAAAAGGTAAACAACCAATAAATACGTTGTTTGCAATCGATGATCTTGTGCATTTCAGCAATCCGTCTGATAAAAATAACTAAAAGTGCTTAATCAGTTCAAACTTTGCACAAAGACGTTTCTGTGCTCGATCATTTTACGTCTAACGAAGAATTGTCTGATTTTTCTATTTTTTGGAATTTTAACAAAAGTCAGAGACCGCTCTGGGACCAAAGATACATCAAGTTAATATTTGCTTACAAATACAAAAAATGGATGCATGAGGAAAGTTATCAAAAAGGAGTAGTTAAAAAGTGGAATTTTAAAACATTGGCTGTGCTTTTTAATAACCAGATTTACCATGAGTTTTCGTGCCGTTTTAAAAAATTGGCGTTTTTTCATAACGTTTGTCGTGCCATTTCTACTTCTCCCCATTTTCTTTTTGGACGATGAAGGGTCAAAGGTATGAATGATGTCTTATAATTACCTTACATTGCAATTAACATTATTAATAGTCCTGAGTGTGAAACATGTAATTAAGTTATTTGCCCACCATTTCGTGAATTGAAAGAGCTATAATTTAAATTTTACCTTGAACTTCTGTAGACTGACACACATTTTTAGATAATTGTTTATTGAACATAAATGCAAACTTTAAATTTTATTTTTATGTGAATATATTCAACTTTTGCAGAAATTTAAATGCTCTTATGTTATATTCATCATGGCAATTTATTGGATGACGGAATGCATTCCCTTAGCAGTTACCAGCTTCCTGCCAATAATTTTGTTCCCCTTGTTTGGAATTCAGTCTACAGGTAAAAACATTTCAAACAAAAGTCAAACAAAATCACAAGATCACGACGATTTTGCATGTTTTTATTTTTCCTAAAAATGTCAATGATTTTAACATTGATCAGGGAAAGTGTCGCGAAGCTACATGAAAGAAACGAACATGATGTTTGTTGGTGGCTTGATCATTGCTTTAGCTGTGGAGTATTCAAACCTGCATAAAAGAATAGCTCTACGTGTTATGACTGTTGTTGGCGCGTCGCCTTACAAGTGAGTGATATACAAATCATCTAATCCAAAAACCAGCCTGGTAGTTTCTCCAAGAAAATATTTGCAAAATTTTAGACTCATGTTTGGAATAATGATGACAACAATGTTCTTATCCATGTGGATATCCAACACCGCCACAACGGCAATGATGGTTCCCATCGTGCTCGCTGTTTTAGATGAACTAAACAAAGTAGGCTTATTTCTTAGTAAATGTTCAATCATGTCTCAAATGTCATTTCAATTTTACTAGTTTTGGGTACTTGTTGAAGGGTTCTTCAAAAGGTGAATCTGGAAATGTTCAAGTACTTCAAAGCCGAATGGACTCGCAGATCATCACAGCTCCAGATGCAATTTTAGCAGAATCAGATGAGAGCCTTTCCAAATCCAACAACAACGCAATTAGCAGCAATGGGGTGGTCATTCTCACACCAAAACCTGAACTGACCACGATAAATAGCGTAAATCGTAGCAAAGATTTTGACACGATTACCGGAAGTACAACAACCATTTCAATTGATGACAGCAGCAGTGAAGGGGATAATGACTCTGCAATGTAAGTTCTGTTTTCCTCTTATTCGGTTTCGCTACCCAATTAACATAACTATGTAGCATTGTGTTACCTAACAAGGTCCGCATAGCCTTGACTTTTAAAGAGAAGAGTCTAAAATGCGGCATTTGCAGAGAACAAACAAAACTTGAGTATGAAAAATACAAAATATACGAGCATTGTTCACCTCGAATGGGATATTGTTTAAAATTCATTTAAAATATTACGTGTTTTACAAAATGTACGAATTTTGATTATCATCTTTTAGAGGTTTTTCAATAGGAGCTTGAATAATGCTGATAATCAATCACTATCATGAAACAGGAGAATGATGATACAGGAACATGCATTTTAAAATATTTCAGAAATTCCTAAATACAATTTACTTTACCAAGAGAATTGCAACAGCGGTAGGAATAGACGGTTGAGGATTTAAATGGATGACTATGTAATATACTTAACAATAACGATAATAATGAGTTTAACATGATTATAATGATGTAGATAACTTCCCCCGTTTTTCTAAAATCATTATCATTAAATTCACCCTTTATACCCCAACCGACTTATAAATTCCCAGAGTACATGATAGTAATGGATTGGCAAAGAAAGAGAATGGAATTCGGGATGACCAGCAAACAAATGAAATGAGATGCGCATTGCTATTGGGAGCCATGGCCGCTGCTAATATTGGCGGCACTGTCTGGCCATATACTTCGCTGTCCTCCGAGCTTCTTTATCAAATGGCTGCGGACAAACATGTAAATTTTGGCAATTCTGTTATAGGGTAAAATAATAGATTAATCCTCACTTTACACCTTCTTTGTGATTGCAAAAATGCTGTTTTGGCTTTGTAAAAACTTAAAATTATCCGACGATTGTGATGCGTGCGATATTTTCTGTTCTTTCTGTGATGCGATGTTGGTGGCCCATATTTACATGCTGTTTGTTGTAGAATAGTGAGTATCTTTGATTTTTATGTTACCAAAAATGTTTTTATGTGCAATTTGTTATGAAATTAGTTATGTTGTAGTAAATACAAAATGTGTTATGTGTTTGTATGTAACTATTATAAATTGTGGGTAAAATGCAAGCCAAGAGAATAGACATGAATTAAGACAGAAAAAGGTTTTCCACTAAATTCCTTTAGACACGGAGGGTGTCTAAATAGTTTTAAGAGATGATTTACCGGTTTTTAAGTATAATTGAATTAGGTATACCACTAAATCATTTGCTTTGATTACAAATCTGATACGTACGCCGACGGCAACTAGCATATTTGAACAAAAAACCACATAGATTCTTTTATATAATTACTAATTAGCTTCAGACAGTGAAAAATGAGTGAATATTTATTTGAATGTTGATTCTTTTCACTAAAAAGGTTTTTTAGAACCACTAATCATATGAAATTGACATTATTCACTTTTTTGCTATTTTGCTTTTCTTTATACAAGGTTGCAATATCAAAATGGTATTCTATTTGCTATCGCATACTCCTCAAATATTGGTGGGACAGGCTCAATTTTGGGATCCGGACCGAACTTAATCTTGAAGGAAAAAGCGTAAGAAGGTTTTCTGATTCGCGTAATTTAAACAAATACTTATCTAATGATTAGAAATGGTTCAAGGAAATCATTAAATAATAACAGTAACTACATAATCCCCTAATTGGGTTCTTTGTTTAGTTTTTACGGAAAAAGCGTAGGTTGCCCCAGGTTAAAAAGCTTGGCCACTCCCATAATATGCAATTCTAATTTGTATTACATAAAAACCTTGCAAGACTAAATGAATTTCCGTTTAATGCATTCCAAAAATAAATATTCATGTAGTTTTTAGCAAATTCCAATAATTTCCTGATCATGCTCCAGCATGTATGGAAAACATTCTTCCGTCATCTCTGTCATTATTGGCAAATTGTGTAATTCTGAAATCTGCATGCGCAAACTTACTACAATAAAAATGATTATTTATGAGTAAATAAAAGCCATTCTTTGGCATTCCTCCAGTAGGTAACTGAAACTATTATTACAAAAAATTCTTTAAAAGTATTATCATTAATGATATTACGTAGCGAGTTGTCCTATTACGTATGCAAGTGGTTTCCTGTTTACATTAACTTTATTCAAGTAATATTGAATGAAGTTCAAGAAACGACCTTCCAAGGACGGTATGTCTTCCTCCCTTTCACTAACCTGACCAACTTAGCTTAAAGTTTGCCTATTTAAACATTAAATACACTTTTTAGCGTAAATATTTATATAGCTAGTCACTTGCCACTGACTAATGTAAGTTAAGGATTTTAAGATTCTAACTGGTTAACTGGCCTTGACTTGATCTAAAAACTGACTGACTGCTTGCTTGGAATTTGCTTAATGATTAATGCTTAATTTGCTTAAAAAATCTTTGGTGCATTCCATGGCATAGGCTGAATTATGTAAGGTACTGCTTGGGCGTTTGTAAAGTAACGGTTATTTAAAAACGGGCTAATTGTTGTAACTCAAATATGCTTCGTTTAAATTATGATAGAATTACATTACTGATTTTACATTTTATTGTCATAGTGTAAACATTGGTCAAAATGGAACGTTCACGGATCTTACATTTGCAACCTGGATGATTTACAATGTGCCACCAATGCTAGTTAACGTTTTTATTGCTTGGCTCTACCTTGCCGTGATTTTCTTTGGATTTGGAAACAAAAAGAGCTCAAAAGCCTCCCGATTCATGTGTAAGGAAAATCAAAGGAATGCGGAAAAGCTTATTGATGAAAAATACAAGGGTCTGGGAAGGATGACATTCCACGAAGTGGCCGTTGCTTCACTTTTCCTTCTAGCGGTATGCTTATGGCTTTTCCGGGACCCCAAATTAATTACTGGATGGTCCAGCATAATCACATCTAATCCAGACCTTCATATTGGCGACTCCACAGCTGCCATGCTGGTCGTACTTCTTCTATTTGTATTTCCAAAGAACCCTTGCTCAATATTTAAAAGTAAGATGTCACTAAAGCTTGGACTATTAGTTCTCAAAATTGCAAGCAAGCTACTGCACAATAAATAATCTGAATTTGCCTTACAGAGGAAAATGCTGGCATCAAAATCGAAGCGTTACTTGACTGGAAGTATGTCCAAGCAAATTTGCCTTGGGGTGTCGTGCTCCTAATGGGTACAATTTATATGTTCAATTATAAAATAAAAAACTACGTTTTCCAGAAACATGACTAGTTTATTACATTATGACTAATAATCTTGTGAATTAGGTGGTGGGTTCGCTCTGTCGGATGCATCCAACGAGTCGGGATTGTCCGAATGGGTTGGGGAAAGACTAATTGGATTGAGGGGATTGCCCATGCCCGTGATGCTATTTATTGTGATGATGATGACGGCAGGTATAACAGAAGTTGCCAGCAACACTGCATGCGCCAATGTTCTCATTCCAGTTCTCATCTCACTTGTAAGATATGCCTAAATATTCTTTCATGATCCAAAGTATTGGCGGTTTGAAGCTGAGGTTAATTATTTAATTAATCTGTTACATTTTTAGTCCCAAAATCTTGACATCCATCCACTTTATCTAACTTTACCTGCCACAGTTACCTGTTCGTATGCATTCATGGTAAATTACGAAAAAGATTGATTTATTAAAATCGTTAAAATGATTGTTATTTTCATTGACAAATAATGAAAGGAGTTTTTGTTTGAATTGTTTAGTTGCCAGTGGCTACTCCACCCAACGCAATTGTTTATTCTGCTGGAAACATGAAAATAATGGATATGGTGAGAACTGGGATCGTCTTAAACATAACCTGTGTCATAGTCCTTGTTGTGTTCAATATATCTTATGGAAATCTTATTTTTAATTATTCCAACTACAAATACTTTAACAGTACATCCATACTACCTATAGACTAACAAATGCTAATTTTAATTTCTTGACATTCTTGAGTCAAACGTTTAATCAATGCAAAGTTGTTTTATTGTATTTTCAAGTAAACAATATAATAATTACGCATAAAAGTTGTACAAATTTATTAGGATAGCGCTTGTCATATGTAAATAAGTAAATTTAATTTATCAATGATAAATTTAATGTAAACCCGTTCTCTACAAACATTGTGCCAGATCTGACGGACCTTGTAGTTTTTAAATGCAAACCTAACTGTTTGGAAAAGGGTGAAGCCAAATAAATCCCAAAATGAAATCACTTATGATAAGTATTACTTTATAAGTTATTTTCGAAATGCATAACTAAATGTAAGCCTAATTGCGTGCATATTTATTCTTCCGACACGGGGCAATATGATGCCCAATTAGAGTCTCTTATGTAACCAGCAAGTTTTTCAAACTATTCATTACCAGTGATATTTAATAATACTGAAGAATTCTTTATTCCGTAGTTAAAAGTGACTTTTTAAATGCAAATATTTAGCCATATTACTGCGTACAAAATATTGGATATAAATAAATCAGTGCATAGAAAGTAAAAGTAACTGATCGTGAGATTTTAGCTAAGAAAAAGCTCAACCACACAGGTAAATGTATATAGACATGTAGATATAAACTATTCCCAGTGACGCCATAACTTATAAATAAAAGAAAATATTTTTATAAAATATCCTACAAAAAACTGAAGTTTCTGATGAGAACAAGCAACTAAATTCTCCTTTCAAATAAAAATCTCACTTGAGACGAGAATTTTATCACCGTCTTCCTCAAACTTTGACAAGGAGTGCCCTAGTCCTAGGTATGACAATTCTACGGATTCTATTTTGTATTAAAGCAACACAAAAACAAAAAAGTGTATTACTATGTTACATAATCAATTACTACGGTATGTTATCCCACTTGGCATCTGTATAGAAACAAACACAGTCACAGTCTGGAGGTAAGTCATCAGCTCTTGGCTCACATTCCCACCTGCAGCCTGGCTCCTAAATAAAACCAAAAAATATGATTTTTGAACAAATTTTCATTATAAATTGTTTCAAACAGGTTTCTATGATTTGATTAGAAGACATTTGTCATACTTTTACACATGAAGCTCTGTACTCAGTTTGGCTATGGATTTGAGTTGTCATAGAAGAATGCTCTACCATTGTCCCCAGGTCTTCTGATGGATCCACGATAATCTCCACGATTGCGTCTTTGTATGAGTGATATAAATCAAGGCGATTTAGATATAATAAGAAATATTTAGTTTCCAGACCAAATAAAATTAAAATTGTTAAGGTTTCTCGTCTAAAGCATAATAGAATACTCAACCGCACATTTAAGTTATGTTTTTGATTATTTACAACACTAACAAATACGCAAAAAGATTAAATAAAGCATTGATGTTTTCATTACCATTAGTACCTGGTTTCATTCTATGATAATAGTTCTCCGTCCTAGGAAAGAAATAATGATGAGACGGGTGAATTCCGGAAATGATTGGGGGTTGAGGTGGTAAATAATGATGTTGTGGCTGGTGTTGTTCTTGTTGATGTTCAAATTGTTGGGATGATCTAACTTCTATTGGAGTGTGAAATTGCCACCCTGAATTTAACAATACATTTCTTCTTCCTTTCCCTTCCACTACCTGAGCCGTGATGCTCAAAAGAACAATGATGGTAATCTGCAACGGAAAACCAACAATTTCAGCAAAATTTCCGTTGTATCCTTTACATAATATTGATAAAACATTCTAAAAACTGGTAACATTTTACAAAGGGAACTGCTTTACCGCAACTTCAGCAGCTGCCTGTTTGTAACAAATCATTTTCTCGCTGCTTCCGTCTTTATTTGAAAAATGTAGGAAAATTAAAAAAGTTTAATAAAAAATTAATGATAATCTTTAAGATTTTCACTGTTTTCTTTTCACTATACACAGTTCTGTATTTAAATGGGGCAAAGTGAGATTCAATATTTTATAAGAAATCTTCGAAAACGTTGACACACGCTAAACGTCTTCCCAGTACTGAAAATTTTCATAAACTTGAACAATCAGTTTTGAAGGTTTTGCTATCCATTCGTCCTCAATCACAGATTAGAAATAAAACGGAAGTTAAGAGTAGCAGTAGTGCTATTGGTGTCTGATCCAGTTTTGCGTTTCCATATTTTGTAAGAGCATGGAAGGAACTTTTCTGAATATGAGTATACTTACACCAATAAAAGACTATTCAGAGTTTATTTATTATGTTTTAAAAGTTAAACAAAAGTGTTCTCAGTCTACACTTCTCCCAGCCTCATTATAAGTTCAAGTAGGTAAGTGTAAACCCTTTTGCTTTCTCATCTCTTTCAACATTTGACTGTTATGATTGTCCTTCTATTTATGGCTAATCTTGAGACAACGGCTCTAGAAACTCACCTTACATAGCATCAAGTATGACAAGACAAGAGGGGATAATGCCTAGGAAGTATAAGTTAAATCAATTTTTAAGAAGACACAATAACTATGGGAGTAAGCTTTTTCTTGTAGCATTTAGTTGACTGTTCGAAAAGAACACTGCCGGTTTACGTGGGTGTGTGTGTGGTTTCGTTAAACGTTACACCTTCTCTGTCTCGTGTATTAAGTAAAAGTCTGTACATGCTCGTCTGTAATATGCCGCTCAGCGAGGGAATTAAAACTAAAAAGTAGGAAAGAGGTTTGTCACATTAAATCACTTTCAAATAAATTTCCAGAAGTCAAAAACCCGTAAAGTTATGAGGGAGGACGTTTAGCCTACAAAAGTGACAATTTTATGGAGACAAAACTTGTCATTTTTCTTTCATTACCTTTCATGATGCGAATCCTTTTTTAAATCTTTAGTAATCGATAAATATTGAATTTATACGTTAAAAGATAGGTCTTTCCACTCAATTTATTCAGTGACAAAACTAAATTAAATTTCTATTAATAACTTTAAAAGCCCGTTCTAATTTGCTGTTATAAGAAGCTTTCTTCCATTTTCCATAGGATTTATTGTATTTTCCTTGACAATATATTCAGCTTGTGTTTTGCATTAGCATCTGATGAATGAGGTTGCTAATTGATTTATTGTGTCCAGTATTTAAACCAGAACAAGGGAAATGTTTTGTTTGTGATGTTCATTCTAAAAATGTTTGTTCGGTCAACGGCTTTTTAAATTAAACCATAACAAAAAAATCTGCCCTAAAAATACTAAAATTTTGTTGACAGAGGTCTGATGATTCATAAATTATTGAAAGATTGAGAATAATAGAGTTTAAAGTAAAATGGAACAGGGCAGCGCTTTTGGTAGCCGTCTCATTTACTGCCAACTTCAGGTTTTGATTTTCACTTGCGTTTTCATACAGGTAATACTTTTAGCTAGCTTATAAAATAGTAATAAAAATATTAATTTCTTTTACTATTTTACGTAAGCGCTTATACTACCGGGTTCATCAAAGCATTATTCAGTCGGCCTTTTGACTGTCTCTCTTCCTTTCCTATTTTCAACATCTTTTTCTGTTTAGTTTCTGTCAACTGACAAACAGTAAAAGCGGAAGGAAGGGGACAGCAAAGTGAAGACAAAGTTTGTTTCGAAAGCAACTGGCTATATACCTAAAGTAGTGTTTAGCCGCTAATTAGTACAAGATATTTCGCTTTAAAATGTTACTAACCTTTTAATATTTTTCAGAAAAAAACGAGTGGCTGAGGAAGAAAAATATAAAATGGGAAAACTGTGAAAATGCAATTAGTTATGGATAAAGCAAGAAGCACTGTTTTCCCCTCCATGTCTGCAACATCAACAACTCCACAAAAATGTACCGTAAAACATGACAGTTTTATAGTTTTTACTATTGCCTTTATTAAAATTGTTAAGCAATCATAAAATAAATGCAAGAATGTGATTCTTGGATAATATGTATGTAAGAATATTTATGCTTTGTTATAGGGACAAAAATTTTAGTATCAATGGATTTGACACTCCAGAAGATGAAAGAGTTGTTGACGATAACTTCGTTTTGTCACCATCTCATAGAACACGAGCAGAAAGATGTGGAGAAAGAAACCATAGAAAAGTTTCGAATAAAACTGGAATGTGCTTTAGGGAAAGAAGTTACAAATATCCTCAGAGAGATCATTTCATGTCACAAGGTATTATTGTAAAAAATAATAATGATTTCCGTGTAACCGTTACGTAACGGCTTTTATAAGTAGTGCGTGATGCTGCTAACGGAAACGTTTCCCAAATAAGATATTGAGTTTCAACAAAAAATACATATTATTAGAGCAGGAAAAGGGGAGAATTAAACTAGGTCTGTATATAAATTCCGTATTTTACAAAAAAAAGAGGAGTATTACTTGCATTATGGTTACATTAGTCATTTAACGGGAACAAGTGAAATTAATTTGAGAAAAAAGCTTCGTGATAGAGATAAACTTTCAACACGCTTGTTTAGTTTTTAGCTTGCGGTTCAAAAACTGTCGTGTGGCATTAGTATAGAATTTCCTTTAAAGAGCAGCTGCAAAAGTGCTCACAGAATCAAAGTAGCTGGAGAAGTTTTCTTAAGGGGGAAAGGAACTTGTCACCAAAGTCACGTTTAAACATGCTTACTTATTTGTATCATTTTAAAAGCTTTTCGGTTTAATTTATGAAACAAAAACTATGTTTTACTTTTCCAAAGAAAAAAAGGAAAATTATGGAGATGTATAATTCTATAGAGAATATGCATATAATATGAGATTTTCTCTTTTCTGGGAATAAGATGCATAAATTTGTGGAAGTTCGTTTACTCATATCATTAAAATCGAGTTTTTTTGTTGATATTCATGCTACTTTGAAAATTTGCCATGAATGATAAGCCATTTGAAAGAACATTTATCAGTTTTACGATACAATTTTATAAACACGGAGAACTCAATATTACTTTAAAGTGTAAAAACAGAACATTATATGAGTTTTTTATTAAATGAGTTTCAGACATTAAATCAAGTCTCAACAACCAGGAAATTTTTGCCAATACTGCCAAAACCGAAATTGAGTGAGCTCTCATATCCTCAGCTTAAAATAAAACTTGCAGAACAGTTTAAAATGGATACAGAAAAACGGCAATTTCTCACCATTGTTTTAAAACTAACGAAGGAGTACTTGCTATGTGCAAGTACCAAAATCAAGGAGATGGAAATGGCCAATCTCGATTTAAAATCACTAAGTTTATATGATTCCAATGAAGATCAAGACGACGACGTAAATGCTTTACAATCAGTAAAAATTGCTGGCCATTCTGTTGATAAACCACAACCAATGGTTTTTACGTCAGCCATGTCGTTACTAAGAGCTGCTCTCAATAGTAAATATCAAAGACATGTCCGTCGTTGTTTGAAAGAATTGGATGTTGAATCCTTAATGAATATTCTTTACCTTACCTATGAAGATACAACAGGAGTGCGCAATATTCCAGAACTACGAAAAGAGTTTCAATCCCTTTATGAAGATGATAGTGATGATAACTTAGGATGCTTTGAGGCAAATATTGAAATGAATGAAACTGGAACGGACACCAGTGGCGAAGGGAAAAAAGAAATAGACAACTTTAGGATTAAATCACAATCTTCTGAATCCCGTAAAGCTGACTCTGCACTTTCAAAAGAAGAAATTCATTCGAAATATTGCAACATTGAATATTTTCGGGAATATCCTTTAAGTTTAGATTGTCAAAATACAAAGCTGAATATTGTCCCGTCAATGCCATCGTACGATATGAAATCAATGGTAGATAAACTGTTAAAGCTGTACAAACTTTTAAGAAATCTATCAAACTCATT
>JAANSO010001701.1:0-15855 GCA_036507315.1 Lepidocyrtus fimetarius | reverse complement strand
AATTTACTACGAAATAGAAACAATCAAAAATAACTTTTCCAGTTCACAGTTCCTCCACAATAGAGGATTGCAGTATCACAATAATGAGAAAGAATTTAATCACAATGGGGCCAAAATTATAAAATGGTCATCATTTTTTGCTTGTTTTGATATAAACTTCCTGTTGAATTAATTAAGAAAATCGTTGCGAATTTTAACCAAAACTTTAGCCATTGTAAAAAATTGCAAATTCTCAACTTACCCCAGACATTATACTCTCATTGTAATATACGCCGTTTCATGGAAATCTTCCGTTCCGTTGACGGGATGAACTTGGTCATGAATTAAGTTTAGGAATTGTTCTAATCCCATCACCTTCTTTTCAACTTTCTTGTCTATTTTTTCGAAAAATATTTGGAAAGCTTTGACTAACGCTGCGAATCCATAGAGGAATCTATCCGTGCCTTTGATTGTATCTGGATCTACTGTTGTAGTTGCAACTTCATCCCCACCTCCTTCGCCAGTAACCTCCCCTCCAGATTCACTCCCACCAGCACTGCTTTCTCCTGCTGGATCATCTTGTCTCAATTTTATGGAATTTGGATTGGTATCACCACTTTTATTATTACGATTCCCTGCTATTGCTCCGGATGCAGTTTGATCTTCGTTTAGTACAAGTAAAAGGCAGGATAATGTTAAAATTATCCAGGTTGTTTTTAATTTTAGAACTTGCATGGTGTATGTAATTTTAAACAGTCTTTTAGATTGTTAGACCTCCCAGCACGGTTATCAAACATGTACTAATCTGCGATCCTGGATTTTCCATTTCCATACTCTTACAAGATAGTCTTGCTCCTTAAGGGTTATTGCCATCTTGTTTGAAAAGGTACCTTAAATTACATAACCTTTAAGCTAACAAGCTAAAAATATTTTGTTTTAATTGGCAATTTTAAAGGTCAGGTAAAAATAAAAAGCATAGTAAAGGTTGTGTCATTTTCTTTAAAAACGTTACTTTTGAATTTACTTTTTTATTCTTTTTATTCAAGAAAAAATCAAAATTGTGTTTGAACATGCAAATAACTGCAAATAACGACGACACAGCGCAATAGCAATTACTGTACTTAACCTGTCCTAAGCCTTATGATTATTTACGTTTACGTAATGTGATATGAATGTGATTCTTTAAATTAAGTAAGTATAAACTCATAAAAATAAACGATCCCATCCATTTTTACACATGCGACATTAACCAACCATCATCGTTTACATTGAACGTGTCATAAAAATTTTTCAATTCATAATTAAAACATGCCAACTGGCCGTGGCTGTTACAATGTCATTGTTCTCAAATTTGCTACTGAAATATCGTCTTTTTGTAGGAATATTTGTAAATATCTTCTAGATTATTGTGTGGCTCTAAACAATCTTAACTAAATTACAATGAACGATGTTTATGTCCAGGGAGCAAGACTATACTACCTATACTATCTATTTGGTATAGTCTTTCTCCCTGGTTTACGACAAGACAATGACAAATGAATAAGATTTACGTAGCTGAAAATAAACAGGCTAATTTTGTGATACAAAAATTGTGTGATTGCTAAACGTTATTGATAATGGTAAACTTTTAAAGAAAGCTTTTCATTTTAAAAATATAATGATCGACAATGCAAAATCATTCCTGATTTCTGATGAACATTTCAGATTACTCGAACAACTTGAATGATTCATTACCAATGAATCATTGGCCATTCACTGTACCTATAAAAAACTATTGTCTAATTATTACATATTAAATTATCGTTTGTATATTGGATCAGACACAGTAGAAGTTTTACAAGTTTTTGTTGAAAATAAGCAATAAATGTAATTCTAAGAAATAACCCCCATCACAAGGTATTGTGCAATTACCGTTTCAAGCATGCGCCTCGAATAAATTTCAAAATTGTTACAATAACAATGTTACTGGAACAAAAAACAAAAATTAACCACACGTGTTAAGTACATATTGGTTAAAAGGCGCAGTCGGTAATTAAGATTATGCTATAATTGTAGTTGTACTCCACAAGTTTTTTTCTAAATGAACTGTCAATTAATGATTTCTATTTAAATAAAAATTGGATGAATTAAATTATGATTAGAACTGCGAGTCTTCAAATAAATCTGCTTTCTTTCGCCTCAAAGGTAAATTCTTTCTTTTTTATTGGCACATTTGTTACGTTTTTATACAAGAAAATTACAATATGGGAAATCCTAAATGAAATGAAAAGACTATTCAGTTGTAATAAAAGTTAATTTTGTATGCAAATTGAGTATGCTAAAATATACATACGAAAAACATATTAACAACTAAAAGGCAAGGACTTTTTCATGTTATTTTTTGTCCCCATCCATAAATTTTGTAACACTGCTGGGATTGTTGTAAATTTGGCAAGCTAATTATCGGTTAATACTGATTTCTGGTCAGTTTTTTTCTTTTTTGGTTCTCGAGTGTATAAAGTAACAAGAATATTTTATTGTGAAACATGGGAAAATACAAATATTCAAAATAAAGTGAATGCACTAGGGTGAAAAATAAATCATCATTAATTACGTCATAATTCTACTCACAGCCTTTTAACTCCGATATAGCTCTGACCAGGTCAATTGACTCTGATAATGTACGTCCGTCTATTGCATCCTTCTAGAAAAACTGGGGGCACGTGAATTTAATACATTTTAAAATTAATGAGTTGAACAATTCAATTTTTAATGAAAACTAGATTTAATCTTGCAAAATAGATTGCTTTGCATGATGGGAAAGTGATATAATTTGAATCCATATTATAGTTCACTAATTACAGAGTTCATCAATTTTTCGTTCGCTTCGTTGCTTGTGTCTTTGTATTATAGGACATACTATACTAAATTAAAAAGCTGCAAACTTATATGAAAAATAATTTGAATCCTTATAGTTCACTAATTACAGAGTTCATCAATTTTTCGTTCGCTTCGTTGCTTGTGTCTTTGTATTATAGGACATACTATACTAAATTAAAAAGCTGCAAACTTATATGAAAAATCAAGTAAAAGGCTTTGTAAAAAAGTTTAATCTCAATCTATTGTAACATCAATATCATTATTTCACTAATTTTCATAAACTTTTCATATTTCTAATTGAAAATGCATTCGCCATGTTTCATGCATTTCAATTTCGTTTATTTCTCCACATGAAAAAATTGCGAATCGTACAGATCCCATGCTTTTGGATAAAACAAATTATTCTATTATAATTAATGATATAATTTGTTAAGCGCCATGCGAAGCTTTATGTAGGACATTTTGCAACTTGCATATTTAAAGTAAGATTGCAATGAAGGTGACCTTCATCAACTTTGTCTTAAATCTTTATTTTTATTCGCGTCTGGACGAAACTCGTTTACATACAAATCAATTACCTAATATCAAAGTTGTTGATTGGACACTTTATGCACTGTTTGTCCGATTTGCAATGGATTTTTCATTATTGCAATTCTTTTACAATAATTTTAGTTATATAAGTTTTCTTTTGTCTATAATATTCATTTAAAAGAAAATGATTTTTCATTAATACATTCATTGAAGTGAACACTCGAAGTTACATGAACTGGACTATATAATTCAGAACCTGGAATAGATACATCGAAAATACTGACCAAGGTTGGAAACTAAATTCTTTCTGTAAGTTGATCTGATCTGGTCGGTTCATATTCATGCATTATTAGTTATTGGAATTGTTCAATTGTCATTGGGCAAGCCAAACAAGTGGATGTGGATCTAATTGACTTATCATGATGATTTAATGAAAATTGATCAATACTTGAAATATGTTTTACCTATCAGGGCCGGCCTTTTTATGTTTATTTCAGTACAATCAACTTTTATAAA
This sequence comes from Lepidocyrtus fimetarius, assembly GCA_036507315.1. Lineage (NCBI taxonomy): Eukaryota > Metazoa > Arthropoda > Collembola > Entomobryomorpha > Entomobryidae > Lepidocyrtus > Lepidocyrtus fimetarius. The sequence continues at coordinate 11,970 of JAANSO010001701.1, read as the reverse complement.
CAAATATTCCACGGAATTCAAAGTTTAATCTATCAGTTTGTTAGAAATTTTTTAATGCATTGCGGGGAAAATGATAATGTGTACTTAATTCAATTGATTAAAAATTTTATATTTGATTCATTTATCGTTATTTTAAGCAATGATGAATTCTCAAAAGTCGTATTATTCTACAGATTAGATCATTTCTAACTTGCTACAAATTGGAAAGCAACAAATATGCAATGTAAGCCGCAATGATTTCTGTGTAATAGATTAAAATCCCCTCGTATTCTATATTCCTTGGAAATATAGATCATTCTTCAGCAATTCGTTTCATTGACGCCATTTATTTGCATGTTTGAAGCCAAATCAGTTTTCTAAACCAACTCAACTGACTACGTCCAACCGTGAGAAAATTTAGTCATAGAGTTCATACAATTTTCCTTTGTTTTAAAATCCGTTTTTGAAGTATTGTGGATATAAATTACAATAGATATTTTGCACACACGCTTTTTTATTGCTTTTCCGCAGAACCGGTCATACGATTACACTGATTACAGAATTATGTGGAAGGAAGATCAATAAGATATAAAGACCTTGTTTACTGGAACTGTGATTATGTGGAAGTAATGGTTTCCAGACGTCTTAATAAGTTGCGCTATCGATGGCTAATGCAATTTATATCCTCTATTGCAAAGTTAAGAAGGAAAATACATATTGCAAAATAAAAAACGAGTTTAATATTTTGTTTTTTATGTAATTCAATGTTGATAATGAAGATTTATAAACAAAGTATTTTTCTCTATGCTAAAGATTTTTTATCAGACACAATACAATTTGAATGAATATGATCATTGTTTTAACTCTAATTTGAAGCATACAGCAACGTCTTTACTAGAAACGCAACGGCATTTTTACAAGTGGTTTAAATTGATTGAGGAGTAGACTGTCCTTCTTATTACTTCAAGAGCTTAAATAGATTTTTATTAAATTGACCAAACGCTCAACTTTTTGCCTTCAGCTAAATTTTCGCAATCATATTCACTTAATAGCAGCCTTGCCGTCACTACACAGCTATTCAACTTTTCAAAACGCAAAGTTTGTTTTTGCAATGAATTTTTTACCCAGCCAGAGAGGCGCAGAATGCAGAACCGAACTTTTAAACAAGTGTAATTTTTTCTCTTACAACCTTGTTTAATTCTCTTCTTTAAAACTTATTCGTACTACTTTTGTCAACAACAAACTTAATAATGAAGAGTTACTCAGCATATTTTTCTTATTATTGTTGTTGCAAAAATTCGCACTCGCTTCTTCGCTTATTGCATTTTTTGTGAAGAAGCAGCAGCGCGAGCAGCGCAGAAACGAAATGCAGTATAACAGACATAACCAAGCAGCGTCCCAAGTATAAAAAATATTTACAGAGGAGGATTCGTTCATTCGTTAAATAACTATCATGGACACTACGACCCAGACAACAAAATAAATTATAAGCAGTTTTCTATTCGCCGTTTTTATTTCCCTGTTACTTAACTCGGCATCATCATGTATGTGTTATATGACATGTTTTTCTTTTCTTCCATTCAAATCCTTGCAAAATTCGTAATTCACAATTTTACTAAAAGCACGGACTCAACAACTCAAGCCAAGAAATGAAATGTCATTTTTTATTATCATTTATTCAACAAGATAGAGAGATGGACATGGATGACCATTTTGATTGCAAAAACTGCAACAAGTATTAAATTGAATGTGAGAGATTTCGGTTTGAGGAAGCGTTTTTATTTCATGACAATAGTATTAAATCATTATAATCATAAACTCAATTGCTAGTTACAAAAACACTTTTCTGATCAGTATTATATTTATGCACACAGTCAAAGTTTTGAGATGACACAATCATATCATCATACAATCATCCATCAAAGCTTGAACTGCGAAGAATAATAAAACGATTTCGTTGCTTTTTGGAAAGAGTCAAATGAAGATCAAAATGTTTACTTTTTGAGTTGGACAATGGAGAGGAGTTTGTTTCCAGAAAGTAAAAAATACTTTCAGAGAGATAATAAATGTATTCCAAGTTAAACAAAAAATGCTATCGCTCTTACCCAATATTAGACTTTTAATAATTATGATATGATGGTGATGGTAAACGATGATTATTGCGAAGCATTTATTAAATCTATTTATAGAACAACAGGAACGAAACACTTTTTGTCATTTTTACAATAAAACGCAACAGAAAATATTATCAGACACAAAATGTGAATAATTATGCTTTTATAAACAATACGTTGCTGTTGACTTGACCTTAATGTGTCTCATCATAAATTCATAATCAAAAGTTATAATGTATTGCGTCTTATCAACACGAGCCAGAGTTAACTGTTGACACTTCAACTCTTGCAATACTGTTGACATTACAACGACACCAACGGTCGTGGTAGGTCATCGCATCGGAAACAATTTAGATCATCATCAATTACTTTTTGTCATCGCATGTCTTCCCATCAATTGTCAATTTTAATTATTTAGACTAAATATTTTTTTAATTTCTCTATTTAGAAATTGCCAGATTATTCACTTCATAAAAACAAGTGCGATTTTGAGAAAAAGTTTTCGCTTGGGCTTTCATGATTGGCAATTGAGCTGCCCACTTGTCCAGTTTAAATTGTAAACACAGATCGTGGTAAATATTTATTTGCTGATAAGATCATCAAAATAAAAATTGACTAAATGATTGAACCTAGCAAAGAATGGTGAAATGCAATTATTTAACTAATTTTAATCAAGTGGAAAGTGTGCATTCAAATTTTCCATGTATAGGTATATAGCCAACGGACATACAGTTTTTATTTCGTGTCATGTCAGTAATAACTTTAAACATTATGTACGCGTTTTTTTCTTTTTGCACACTGCAAAAAAATTGGCTGTGATTTTTCCCTTGTATGATCATTATTGTATTTGACTATGCTTTTTGCGCAGAATTGTTTATGAAATGGTTTTATCCTGGTTTCTTTCTATCCAATACCACTTTTTTGGTTCGTAACGATATGTTCCCTCCTCTCAATGTTGTTTTCGCGATAGTAAGCGCAGAAGAAAGGTTATTATTAAATGATGTGGGGATGATGATGAGGACGATGGGCAACATTAGCTTGCATAAATAGCATGCACAAGGTTTTTAATAAAAAGAGAACGGATTGAGATATTCAGTTTCAGTTTGTGGTTGAATGCTGCAAGAGAGATATAAATTTGAAATATATTCATTATTTTTACCTAAGAAAACTTCTACCCGCAACAGTCTCTATTGACTGTGATAAATATTGTGCCAGTCAAGCGGTTTCGCTGACAAAACGCTGCGAAGTAATACAAGTACAGTTTAACTTTACTTACTGAAAAGTGAACAACTCAATAGAAATTTAAAAGGAGTTGACAGTACCAAAATCTCTCGTTGTGAGCGGCATTATCATTTTTGGTATTCAGTCAAGACGCAGATAAAGAGACAGACGTGATTGGTTTAAACAACAGAACTTTCTAATTTTGTGTGTGAGAGAGAAGTCAAAGAATCTTTAAAATGGTGGGTAAAATAATCATTATAACTTTGATTTATTTCAATATTTTAAGAAAAGCAGAAATGTTTTGACATGAAATGCGTATAAAATTTTTAGGCTGATACTGCAAGAGCACCGGAAATTCAATCTCCTTCATCAAGTAACTAACCTATTTTTAGAAACTTTGTCTGAAGTGAATATTACTTAAAATAGGCAAAAGATTAACCATTTTTTTCTAAATGACATTTGCAGTTCAAAAGAAAAACTCCATGGACATGGACAGGAAAGGAAGTGCTACCGGAGTTCCACCACTTCCAATGAGGAAGCTAAGCCGATCCCAATCCATTACTTCCTCGATCCAACCAACTCACTTTTATCTCCCACCTGGTAACAAAAACAATACAATTACTTATGCCAAAAATCACGCAATTTACAATAATATGGCTTTTGCTACAATAATATTCTTGTAATAGTTTTTGTGATGAGTGCGTAATTGGTAATATTGTTATATCGCAATTAAGTTTTACTGAATGATTGCGCAATATTTTCCCAATTCTTTAGTTTTTTTCTGCTGCTGCTACATGAAAATTTACACGAAATATTTCAATAGACGTACGCAAATCTATTTAATTGTTAAGAAAGACTTTTGTGTACCCAATGCTTTTCATAACGATATTATGAATGAATGAATGTTATGGGGCAACATGATACATTCTTTTTTGGTCTGGATTAACTGACCGGTTTTTATGTGTGAAGTGGTTCAATTTGTAGGGAAGTGGTTTGCAATAAAGTGGGTTTGATATTTTTAACTTAAAACGACCTTTCTCATTCTTTTCCGTTTTGATTTATTAGAATTGGAAAGTCAGTGGAGACGACGCCGTGAGAGTTTGGAAAAGCTGCAGTTGGATAAGGTTGCTCCATGGATGCACATGCATGACTTTACTGAATCTGAAGGGTTGGGACAGGATTCTGGAGCTAGTTCTCCTTAAAGGAATAAGATCTTGACTTTGCTGGTCTATTTATTTACAACCCTTTCTTTTAAATTGCTATTACGATTTAAACTAAAAAGAGAATGCGCAAGCAATGGAATAATTTTAAGTTATGCTGTCCTGTGATTGTTATTATTATTGCTATACCTATATTTAGCTTACGGTTAATGAAATGGATTTAATGTAATTGTAATGAAAATAATTTGGACAGATAATCATTGAAAGAGATGTTTAAAATATACACACTGGTATTATTATACAATACAATACATTCTATAAAACAAATACATTTTCCTATTAAGTATTATCGCGTCATGATTGATAACTGTTATTAGTTTACTTCATGTTTAATAGCTTATAGTTTATTACACTATGTATTATAGTTTATGCATTTCGTAGCAGGTTAAAACTGCAAAGTTTGGTTATACGATTTTATGTAATTCGTCACGTTCCTAATTTCGGTCGAATTATATGATAAATTAGTTTTGGAAATGGACAAAGATAGGTTTTGGAATGATATCAGGAAAATAGTGATAGAAAGCAATCTGTCAGATTGTGGATTCGAGAAGAATTTCATGTTACAATTTTAGGCTTGNTCCTAATTTCGGTCGAATTATATGATAAATTAGTTTTGGAAATGGACAAAGATAGGTTTTGGAATGATATCAGGAAAATAGTGATAGAAAGCAATCTGTCAGATTGTGGATTCGAGAAGAATTTCATGTTACAATTTTAGGCTTGAAGAAAGCAATCTAGTATACTACTACATTGAAAATGTTTTGTATGCAAAGAGGGAAAAGTTTGAATAAAGTCAAATAAAATGATACTTTCCAGTCAATCTTCTTTATTATTTGGTCCTGATGTTTCCGAAGAAGCTGCACTTTACAAATTATTAAAAGTTTATCACAAGTACTTTACTTGCATAAGTTGTATATAGAATGATTGAAATTTATCAAAGACAATACGGAAGAAACTATGGATCGAGGCGGTGTTATTGTCATCGTCATCAAACATCATTAACACGATTCGGATTTATGTGTTTAAAGATGTGTTAATATTAAACTACTGATATGGAAAGATTCACAGATTGTGATTACATAATCAGAATGAATATAATTATACAGATAGCGTTTCTTTTCTATGTTCTATTCTTATCTATAATGACAATTTTTCATGAAATAAAAACTCACTACATGACAAAACCTTTAACAAACATAAATAATTCCGCGGTTTGCCTTTTGCATAACAGTTCTGAAAAACGTGACTACAAGTGTCCTGACAGTTTATTATTGGAACCGATGCAATGATAGGATCAATTTGCTTTTGTATGTATTATTACTTCAAGTTTTGGTTTTATTGCTTATTTTTAAGCAAAAATAAGCGCAATTGGCGATTTACATACAGATTTATACACATTATATTAGATGAGAAAGTGTTATAATGATAAACTGACCTTGGAGCTGTCTGCAGCCTGCTTCGTGTGTAATTGTGTGTAGCATGTGCCAATGCCGTATCAATTGCAATGCAAAAGAACACGTTTGGCATAACTACAAAGTAGTCTCTTTTCATAGTTTCCATATAGAAAAGATATAACATCATACAGAAAAGAGTATGAAATGAATCTTGGAAACATTTTCCCTTTCCCTGCTGTTCCCTATGAAATTAGTGGACATACCTACACACGGTCATACATTCTTAGCAAAGTGGTTAACCTCACTTGCATTTTCACGTAGAATTAAATTGCTTTTCGCTCATTGACATTCATTGATTAAAGTTTTAACTTGTTAAAGAGGTCACATTCAAGTTCTCCGAGAAAGTTTAGTAAGTAATTGTGCATATAATTTGCTAAAACATGACTCTAAAAATTTCGTACTTCGATGCTCGCGGGCTAACCGAGCCTATTCGTTGGATCTTATCGTACGGTGGAATCGAATTTGAAGATATCAGAGCTCCACTTCCGTCTCTTTCTGTTCCAGTGGTCTTGCCTCCAGAAATCAAACAGAGTACATAATAATACTATAAGGTTTTCATGACTTTATTTGGTACATTTAAGATTCAATAAAAATTGCCTTAATATGTAGAATGCAGATGGGGACAAGTGCCATTGGCAGAGTTACCAGACGGGCGTCAACTGAATCAATCATTGGCGATTGCGCGATATTTCGCACGTAAAGTCAAGCTTGTTCCTGAAGACGAGTTTGATGCAGCTTTATGTGATGAATTCATTGATACAGTCGTCGACTACAAGAAAGGTAAAATTACATAACTTCTAGCAGTTTGTATGATTCAACAATGGAGGTTATAAAGATTATTATATAATTTTATACTTTCTCCTATTCCAGGTTGGTTTGGCGTGGAACTAGCCGAAGCCAATCCAGCAGAACAAGAACAGAAAAAAGCTGCACAATTGACAACAGGAAAAGAAAAGTATTTGGACAAGTTTGAAAAGATTGTAAAAGAAAATGGGGGAAAGCACCTCGTGGGAAAGTCCCTTACTTGGGCGGATATTTACCTGACTCAGGCAATCAACCATGCCGAGATTGGACTCAATGTTGAAATCCTGAAGGACTTGCCGGAAATTAAAAACTTATCTGACAACGTAATGAACACTCCAGGAATTAAGGAATGGATTGCGAAGCGTCCACAATGCAAATACTGAAATGATTAAATTAAGATTTAAATGTTCTATTAATTAACATGCTGCTAATTACACATTATAAAGATTTAAAGATGTTTAAAATTAAATACAATCCCAATTAAGCGGAAATTATCTCTATGAATTTACACAAAGTTTACTACGCAAACACGCTTTGTCTTTGTCAAAGTGCATAAAAATGCATCATTCAATCCCATCAACACCGGACCACACATCAAAGCACAAGCGCTAAAACCCTGCTCAAATCCATACAGCAAAATATACAGCTTTGTAATATCTACGTATGTTTTCGGCGACGGCTATAGCACACACTTTAGCCGAAAAATTGCATTGCAACAGATTAGCTACGCCTAAATTAGCGCACGCTTAGCCGACTTTTTATGAGCATGATCAAAGTAAACTGCAGAGTACTTATTTTTCATCGACCGTTGCTTTGTTTTGAACAGGAGATGATGATGAAAATGATTTTTAGCTCCTTTTTCATTTGGCCTGTTGCATTGAAAGATGAATTGAAGGGATTCACGTAAACAAAAGAACTTCCAGTTGATTTGATTCCCGTGCCTTTTTTTAACTAATTAAAATTTAATTGAATAATTTAATTGCTGATTTTGACTGTGGTTTTGTGAATTAACTTGTGGTGTATTTAACTTAATCATAATGACATCAGTGACCCCAGGAACAGGAAAACCGAAGTACGCTCTGGGGCTTGGAGGTGCTTATGGAGGGAGCACTTCAGCGTTAACTAGTTCCAATTTGCAAAAACCTATTGGAATGGCTCCTGGAATTAAAAAAGTTGGTCCAGCAACAAATGCCCCTCAGTTAGATTTTGATCCAAGTAAGATTGACAAGTCGCAGTGGTTTGACCCGAGGAAGTTGAAGACAGATGTTAAGCCTTGGTAAGTAGGTTTGAAGTTTATAAAACACTAATTACTAAATTTGATAAGTGATTGGGTTTAATTAACTCTAATCATATGTTTGACTATTTAGGCATGAATGGAGACTGGATAAAGATTTTGAAATTGGAAAGCCATTAGGGGAAGGGAAATTTGGACATGTTTACTTAGCCAGAACTGCTAGAGAAAAACGATACGTCGCACTCAAAGTTATTCATTCCAAACAAATCGAAGAAGATCGAATGGAACATCAAATTAATCGAGAGACTGAGATTCATATTGATTTAGAGTAAGAATACATAATCAAATAACAAAAATGAAAAATATTCGTGTCTTGAAACTTAATTGTAATTCGAATTGGTTTGGTAGTCATCCTAATGTCATTAAAATGTTCGGATATTTTCGTGACGGAGACAAAATTGTGTATGTTCTGGAATATGCACCTGGAGGTGAAGTTTATGCTGAGTTGCTTCGTCAACCAGGAACTAGGTTTAGTGATCAGAGGTAAGATACAATTTTTAAGTTTCGATTTTGCATTTACAATTAATGCATTTTAAAGTAAATGTCATTTCATTTTTGTAATGTAGAGCTGCGACCTATATTTGTCAGTTGACATATCGCACTTGACTATTTACATCAGAAGCGAATTATTCACAGAGATATAAAACCTGAAAATTTGTTAATTGGGTTCAAGGGAGAAATTAAAATGGCAGATTTTGGATGGTCAATTAAAACGGCCGGCCATTCGTAAGCAAAAGTTCATTGAAAGTTTAACTAACATTAACATTTGCAAGGTTATTAATGTATTATAATAATAATAATGATTTGATTGTCACAGTACTCACAGGAGAAAGACAATGTGTGGGACGTTGGATTACTTGCCACCGGAAATGGTCAATGGAAAGACTTATGATGAGAAGGTAAATAGATCAAACTTTATGAAATACCTGTAGATCTTGTACGCTATTAAAACAGTTCAAAATCATGACTGATTGCATTGTGTGTAGGTCGACTTGTGGTGTCTTGGAGTGCTAACTTATGAATTTCTTGTTGGAAAACCACCATTTGAAACCAATCATCGTGATGACACCTACCGTAAAATCACCAGTGGACAAATCGAATTTCCTGCGTATGTTCAACAAGATGCTCGTCAATTTATTGCAAAGGTATATCTTCTTAAAATAGTGATTAAAACCAAAGAACCTGACAAATTGGTCAGGTTCTTAGCACATTATTATTAGGTTAATAGCATATTACCTATATTCAATTTGCACTTTGATAGAGAATTTTCCTATTTTGTTCAAAATTTTTATTGCCTTCTATAGATTCTCAATCTCGACCCCAATCAGCGCTTAAACCTCCGTGAAGCCCGTCAGCACCAATGGGTTCAAAAGAATAAGATTCCGGAAGGAAAGGAAAAACTTTTACCCATGTTCGAAAAAATGAAACCTCTACTTCCAATATTAAGACAGCGCTATGATGAAGCTGCAGAAATACACAGGGCTAAACAGCAACAGCAGCACCAACAGTACAAACATTAAAAAAACTTTTTGGTGTGGTGTTCATTGTCTGAATTGAACAGACTGTTCATACCTTACAAGAACGTCGTTTTCGTGTATGAAGAGTTCGTTAATACTAAATTATGGAATAATAATTGGTTAATGTATGTACATTAATTGGTATTTTTGCTATATTAGCTTTTTGTTTTTAATGGTCAAATACATAATTTATATCAAACCAAACTTGCCTTCATAGGTCAGATATTTTTGGTAGAATATGATAATTGTTTAACAAACATAGAGTAGTTATTCAAATAAGATTCACATACGTTTTTTTATAAATACCGATTTTGTATTATAAACTATCTTCTGAATTGTAAAATATTTGAATGAATGAAAAAATCTCAATGTAAAAGTACAATATGTAATTATTTAATGTTTATATTAATAAGAATTGCTGGGTAGGCCTCAACGCATGAATAAATTAAGCACTACCAAGTAATGCCAGCAAAGCCTTTTTGTAATCTCCACTCGTTTCTTTTTTAACTGCATCATATAGAGTCTTTCTGTAAAGATCTTGGTACTCTTTTTTAATTGTGCCTAGGTCTAATTTCCGATCTGGAGACAATGATTCGAATCAAAGTGGAATCATCAGTTCCTAATCCCTTCATTGCTCCTTCTAACTTCTCTGCATAATAGCGAGGTCTGTTGAGAGCACATCGAACTGCATGGGAATATTTTAAAAGAATCTGCTGTTACCTAATAGAACATAGTGTTTTTTAGACGAAATTCTAAAAGAGATTAGCTTACCAATTGTTTCAATAGCTGTAAGAAGGTCCCCAGAAAACTCGGATTTAATTGCTTGCTCAATTGTTTTCCCTGAAACTTTTCGGTATTCATCAAAGATTATACGCAATTGGTGAAATGGCTCATGAGCTAACAAAATGACGAATGTTTCTTCATCTGTTCCCCATTTCCCTTCGCCAGCAGCATACAATGCTTCGGCTTGCTCCTTAGCTTTCTCCAAGTTCACACCTGCACCTTCATTACGAGCCCCCTTTAAATTTTTAAAGATTAATTTAATTCCGCTATCTAACCCCAAGTCATTTATTGAAATGATTCATGCTTACATTCAGTAGCATAACAAGCAGCCTCTTGTATTCTCCAGATACTTCTCCTTTGATCGATTCCTCTAATGATGTTCCATACTTTGCTTGGTATGCCTCAACAATTAATCGAATGTCTTGATTAGAGCGTGTACACAAAACCTCTGTCAGCACATCTTCATCTGTTCCTATGGCCAGCCATTGCTCGTTCCAACTCATGCGCCAAGTAATCATAAGGTGTTTCCATAAGGGCAAGAATTAGCTTCTCGAACTTTCCTCCAAGTTCGGACTTCAAATCTTTTATAAGGTCCTACAAGAATTATGCAATTGAAGGTAGGATTTGACTAAATATTTGCAATTCGTAAAAGTTATCAAATGTCTTCATGCATACCCTTCCGAATTCATTCTTGAATGCGGTAATAATTTCCTGTCTCTGGAAGTGAGCCCTGTTTGTCAAAACGCTAATAATGGCATCTTCGTCAGTACCAAAACCCTTCATTGCTGCACGAAGTGCTTTCGCATCTTCCAAGGCATTGAAAGCAGGGTTTGGCCGGACAGTGGGCTCCTGTTAACAAGAGATGTATGATATTATTAAGTCATACAATTATTTTACCAATTAGTTATATTCACTTACGTTTAAATAGGCATCCATTTTATCCTTAATTTTTTATTTACTTTCTACACAGGATCACAAGTATTGTATTTACTACTAGCAATTCAGTGAGGATTTTGGCGCAATATGGAATATGCTTGGAAATCGGAAATGAAGAGCACACAGAGCACAGACGGAATAATACTGTGAGAAAAATTGTAGAAGCATTCATTATTTTAGGTACTTATGTAAATTAACTTTAAGAAGAACCTTCGACAGAGATTGCATCATACTTTGGAAGTCTCCTTTTATGTAAATTAGGTAAAAACGTTGTAGAAACGTATAGAATGAACCAGAAAGAAACAGAACTCAAGACGACAAGAAAACGAAGCCAAGCAAGAAGAGAAGAAGCCATTCACAATTCAGACTTCAGCGAAGACGACAGAATAGAACAGGGCAGTGTTTAATTAATTTTCGGTTAGATTTTAATTATTTAATTTTAGCGAATAGAACAATTATAAAACGGTTAATAATCAGGAGTTAAATAAAAGAAAGACAACGAATTGCTAATTAAATATATTTTCAGTTTTACAGGCCTTTTTATTTTAGATTTAATATTTGCTTTTACTTCACTTTTAAATCATTTATTTATTTCCTTTCATCGTTAGTTCCGAAACTATTAACGGGTAGTTTTTAGATTTTGGGACA